>JAULBP010090365.1:0-12270 GCA_032355345.1 Lepetodrilus pustulosus | reverse complement strand
GAGAGAGAGAGAGAGAGAGAGAGAGAGAGAGAGAGAGAGAGAGAGAGAGAGAGAGAGAGAGAGAGAGAGCGCGCACATATGGATTGAGATAGATAGAAATATAGTTGTGGGGAGATAGAAAGAGTGAAAGATACACAGAGATAGAGACAGCGATTAAAATTTAAAAAAGATACTTTCATAATTAAATACTCAATTTTACAATGATATATAACTTTAATTAACTTATAGTATTAGTTAGATTTGTTATCATAATGAAATAATCTCTACGCATGTTCAAGTATCCTAAAATGTTCACTGCGTGAAGATAAAATCGCGTTAATTGAATATAATCACTTGCCCTGGTGATCCTGCCCGCAATATCATACAGCCTGTCGTATTGTCATTTCAATATTGACATTGTAATGTGTTGCTTGAAAATTTAATATTAATTAAGTAATCAGATTATACCACATCTTTCATCTTTGTGTTCCTTTCATACAAAATTATTATCAAAGAAGAATACAGCAATACGTGTTACGAGTTTGTTACATTCGTTGGAAGCCATATAATGGGGTGTGTCCCTGTAAGCCAAACAGCCCTCGTACTAACGCTAAAGATCTTTGAATGTTTCTAAAGAAATTAGACCTCGGCTCATTTACTGCAAGTCGCATTAAGCTATAGACGTGATGGGATCCACATGTCACCACTTTTCCAGATATCAAATATGAATATTATCTAAAGCCGTTTATATTCGGATTTGGCCGAGCAATAACAGAAAAACATGTGGCGTTAAGAGCCGACAAAGAAACTGGCACAATACCGTGTCCCCGCCACAAAGAGTCCTTCACAATCGACTGCTCTAACATACCCCCAAAGCCGTGAGTAAATCGAAGTGCTTTTGAATACAGTTTGGTGTAGTGTAATCGTATATAAATATCTATGTACAATTTATGTATGTCAATTGCGCGCTATATTCAAGCGAACATCTGTATGTTACCTTTCACGCTTTACGCCATATTGATATATGTAAACCCATGTTTGTAATGTACGTTACAATTGGGTTTCAATGCATCAAATGACTGATTGATCTATCGGAGATAAATATCAATATTCATTCAATCAATTGGCGTGTTAAGTCGATCAATGTGAGGTAAGACGCGTACTTGGGTTAAACATCTAACTGTAGATCTAATATATTTTCACTATCAATATGTCCTCATGTTTCTAAATGTAAACGCCATTATTATCAATACATCAAAAAAAATTATTAATTAAAACTTTTCATATTGTATTGTTGCATATTATGATGTATATTTCAATGACATTACGGCACTTTCATTGACATAGTGATACATTTCGCGACATGAATTGGTGAGAAACATGGTGGTCCATTTAATACCTTGCAAAACCTGGCGGTTATGGCTATAGTCAATAATATAGTATTTGATAGACGTATTAAAAACGATCAATCAAATGTCTTTATCACCATCCATTACAGACATTCGGTCAATGCGTGCTTACATTGAAAACAGTCAACATACGTAAATAACAGTTTTAATACTTGGTTTGGTGTAAATTGGTTTGGTTAGGTGCAATATTTGGCTTTATGCAGCTTTCGGCGGTTGTTTTGGCATTCTCACTGTAGCTGGGTAATTTAAACGGGTTGAATACCTTGTCCAGTGGTGTTACAATTGTACAGTTTGGGTTTGAACCCCATAACCTGTGGCACAATATAAATAGGTTTCCTGGCTCAGACACTTAAAATAGACCTATAGTATTTTGTTAATATTGCCACCGCGTACATTCGTTTATGTATTCAGTTATTTATTTAATTAGCTAGTTAGTTTAGTTAGTTATATAATTATTTATTTATGTCTTTCTTTTTCTTTGTTTATTACGTACATACATGTATTTTTATTTATTTGATTTGATTGTTTGTTTGTTTGTTTATTTATGTGCTTGCTTGCATATGTGTTTCTTTCTTTCTTTTAGTCATTCATATATGTATTTATGTGTTTAATGTATTTATTTATTTACTTACTTTATTAAATGTATTTACGTTATTTATGTTATTCAATTTATTTAAAGTATTTATCTATCTGAACAGCATAGCAAATAAAACAACAGCGTATTCTTCCTCCGGGACCGTTTCTATTTTTTTTAATTATTATTCTTTTGATTTTTTTTACTTATTTTTTTCTTTCATGACATAAATCTTGAAAGGAACAACTCTAGCGACGGGGGTTAAAGGTCATCTAAATGAGCACGATGATTGCCAGAGCAGCGCACTTTAGCAGCGAAACCTGACAAGGACAAGGATGAAGCGAAAACGGATCCTTAGCGGACATGGAAAAGGTGGGCTCGTGTGACGGCCGGATATGTAGAGGAGCGCGTGTCACCGAGGACATCTCGCGAGACTACACATCTAACAGGAGGTCTGGCTAATCCACGGGATTAGGGGGAAGAACATTTAAAGGATTTCATCCCCTGCAGACATTTATACCAGGGGATGCTGATGTGCAACGTGCGACAGATTTTCGATATGAATTTTTAAAAAAAATTGTTTATAATATTTCTTTGGTTTTATAGCAGGTGTTAAATTAAATTCAATCTGCATAAAATATGAAAACATTTTTTTTTAACAATGTGGAATTTAATGGTGTAGTAATATATATGTATATGTGTATATATATATATATATATATATATATATACAATTATATTTTATATATTGAGATAACTAACCTACGTGGTGCAAATGAAAGTTAGCTAAATGAAAGCTTCAAACTATACGTATTCTTTATTATATCTACATGTAAAGGTGCATACAATTGTCATCCAAATAAAATTAATTTAATATATTTGGATAACATACATGATGCAAATCAAAATTAGTTAAATGAAAGCTTCAAACTGCACGCATTCATTGTTATCTGTAAATTTTAATACTATAAATAACGCCCATGCATAGAAGAGAGTCCTAAAAGGGAACAGCCACTATTTGTATGTGGTAGGTCTACTAATCAACCTTCATGAAGAGTACGTCATCATAAATCATTAAGATAGATCCACGCGGATTAATACCCAATAACAGCTCGTGATAATATCCATAAACAGCCCACGAAACAAGGCTTACGTGTCAAATGACAGTTTAATTGCAATGTACGAGTAATTAAATACAGGGCATTAGAGTCGTCTCCCTTTTACGACAACACGTTTCTGGAATGATAGTAAGGCAGCGAGAGGTTAAATAAAAGTGAATGCTGTAATGGCGACCAAATACTATTTAATTAGTTGCAATAGCACATTTCTAAAATGAAGAAGATGTTTCAATTTTCAATTGTGAAAAGAATGTAAATTATTTGCACATTAAATTTGTCGTTTTTTATTCTTAAAACGGTATATGTGCATGGCATGTATTAATCGGCGCATTTTCTTTAAAGAAAATACATGTACATTTCTAGATCAATGTTCGTTCGCATGTTATCCAAACTGGTATCTGAATTATACGAGATTAACATGGGAACGGGAACATGACTAAAATCACGCATGCTCGCTCAATTTGACATGGGAATATACTCATATCTACTCATATGTGTATATACACATTTGTTATCCGATCCAAATATCGCAAGTGAATGCGAACATTGCATATTAAAACAAGCGATTATCTGAGATTTTTCAACTCAGCAGTCGACAAATCTTAACCAGATTATTTACAAAAATAACCACAACATTCTCGACGTAGAAATGGAAACAAGTTAAAAATCCGCTGATATTTTCTAAATTTCAAGATTAAGCATACAAGATCTCCCTTTCTAAATTGTTACAGTTTCCTATGAGACGATTGTTCGTGCTATTTTCTGGTGATAAGGGCTTTGGTGAGACGGATACCAGACATCACTCTGCGCTCGTCAGACTGTAACTTGATAGTACATGTTAAGACGGGGGAGCTGTACCTACATGGTGGTCTTAGGGATGGAGTGCACTTACTTCTTTGAAAGTGTTTATGTTTTAGGATGTATGAAAATTAGAATATTACATGAACTGCTTCATATCTGGCATCTGTAAATTGGTATCGTTGATACTAATGTAAATAGCCGTGTTTATACTCTGTGTTTATTAATTGCTAATGTTTGTATTGTTCTTTGTTTGTTTGTGCATGGATTTTTTCGTTGGGTTATATTTTTGTTGCGTGTTATTATTTTTAAACATTTTATTGGATTTTTTTTTAATACCTTACTAACTATTCTCTTAGTTTGAGTTTAAAAACATAATAATTTAATGCATTTAATTTTTAATCATTGTTGAATATACTTGTTAAAGTATATTGTGATATACCAGTAAGTCGTATAAATGTCCATAAAGCACACAGATAAGACACTGAATTATGTTCACACCATTAGCGTGCACGGAAGTCAAAGGTCGAGTCCATTATGGTGGAACCCTGGGGTGAAATAACCAGCCTCTTCCAATAATGTTCCTCCTCCCTTCAAGATAACTTGCCGTTTCCTTACTGAACATATTAGTCCCTGTCATTGGTAATAAAATTACTGCTACCCAGAGGTAACACGATGTTCAAGGGAGGAAAATCTCCCTCCAACCCCATCTAAAAATGAATAGCACTTTTTAACACAACATTTGTTTTATCTACAAACATTCAAATTCGTATTGGCAACGCTCTGAGAGCTATGTCATGCGTCTCCTTTCTAACCGTCACAATCTACACTAAAACTATATAAATATCGCAATTGCCCTCGAAGGGGATCAGTTTCAACAGAGAAAATCCCTCGTTTCCCTCTTCAACTACCCTTTCTCGCCACTCTGCCCGCTGCCCCATTTCGCCCCACACCCCGGTGGCATGGATCGAACCCCCCGCGTGTCCGAAATCGGATCGTGCGCGAAATATACCGAGGCCTTTCTCCCATCCAGTAAACGGGAATGTCTCACTGTTTCTGTTTGGACATTCCCGCTGTTTAGCTGATCTCCTACAATCCCATTGATACAGGTAAACGCCACTGAACAATAGACAGGTGTATTGAGTCCACAGACTGCCAGATTAAAGAGGAACTGTCCACCCAGGCAATGTATAATTGATATTGGCTATATCATTATTGCTATTAATTACTCTAATTCAATGCGACTATTGACGTATAAAGATCAAGAGCCGTCATTTACGGCCCAGTGATTATTGGTGTGGGTAAACACTCAATCGGTCGGTGTTTGTTGTAACGTATCTGTGTGTTTATTTCTCTGTTGTTTATTTCACGTTTAGAGTAGTATTCGCTCCTGAATATGAGAGGAATAGTATGATAGTTATATGTGCGTGTTGCATTGTTGTCTATTGCACACATTATCAATTTCATGTATTGTCCATTGCAGGTGTTGTCGATTTCACCTGTTATTTCTGATGTATAGCATCGTTTTCAATCCTCTATTGGCGACTGTTTATAAAGGCTGTGTTTATTGTAGTGGTATTTGTGGCAGATATTGTACTTGAAACTTGAAACTTGATACTTATCCACTTGAGTATACTATCGTGGATGCATATGAACTAATAATCCAAAGTGTCAGTTATCTATTGCTGAAGTATGCGTAGTACATTTCAACTCATTAATATATATGTAAAGTACCACAAATATAAGATACATGTAGTTAACATATGTATATGTTCTGTATGCCATGGTATTTTACATGTGTGGCTGCCTTTAGCAAATATTGTTAATTAAATAATCAACTTTGAGGATATATACTGAACTATTTTCATTGATTAATGAGTAAAATTGAAAACATGGACATATTACGAGTTACTATTAAATGTATCTATTAAATACAAAGTATATTCATGCTCTAACGTTTTTGATACTGCACGTGATTTATTAAAGCTGCATAAAACACTCTATTAGTTTATAAACATAATAACTATTATACTTAACATCACATGCCACCTATTCAATCTATATAACTCAAACTGCATGCCAAATTTGTAATGGTACAACGGTATCCTCAAACCACAGACCATTATGGCTATTTAAATCTGTGTTTCGAGAATGGTAAAATTGTTGCATCATTAGTATTCAGAATAGCTCTAATTCCTTGTATACTGTGATTGTTTTAATAAGGAAATGTATTCTGCTGTAAATGACGTATTTTCTATATCTAAAATATTTCCCTATGATGACGGATTTCCATTTTGAACTTTATGTTAACTGCAAGTTAATGAGCAATTTGTAATTACATGACATAGAATTCAGCAGACACTGCAGTATAACATCAGCTATGTTAACCAGGATGCACATGCTTAACAAGATGATACTTTGTTGACAATTTCAATGAAGCAAAGACATTAATTATGAATTAAATACCGTTTCCTTCTCTACTCATAACAAAGGATAGTTTGCGGAGTTGGCATGAAATATAACAAATATGAAAACAATTTAAATGAAATCGCTTAATAAAAGCGATGACCGTTTTCTCTTGAAAGACTTAAGCGCATTTTGGAAACGCTGAGCACAAGACGGAATCGATAAGCAAAGTTAAACAGCTTCCATCTTTTCTTGCCTATTACTAACAGGCAGCTGACTGACATGTAATGAAGGGTGTCTATTTCATCCGCTAGATAGCCACTGCGAGAGGCGTCAAATGCTTTTGTCATTAGACGTTGAAGGAACATAATCTTCGAGACTAACTCAATCCGGGGCATTCTGGCCCGAAAGGAATAGTTTGCCCGTTCACCGCTAAAGAGGAGGCGAAATCAATTAATCAAATATTTGATTAATTTATTTGCAGTCTGTTTGCAATACAATTACGCCATCCCTTTGTGAAGTCGCAATACTACAAACACTCGCGTTTATGAATCAGACGTCGAACACTCAAAACCAGGTCTAGTTTTGCCATTAGTGAATGAGATTGAAAGTATTCGTAACAGCTTGGTTATTGCGTTGATGATCTGTGTCAATAACTTTTTTTTTCACTGATAGCAGATTTATAACATCACTCAAGTGTTCTCTAAACAAAATGTAAATATTTGCTCATTTCAAAATTATACGAATTTGATAACAACGAGATTGCAGAAAAAAAATAAAATAAGAAAGCATGCACACATTTAACTATACCAGATGATGCAACTTTGACGTATTGAGTATGTAAGCATGTTTAGTATAACAATGACTAAAAAGTAAGTATTATTGTAATACAATAATATTGACTCAAACAAATCGCATGTGTGTGTATTTAAAACCTAGTTTTTAAAAACCCCACCAAATTATTAAATTAGATAAATCATCACTAGTGCAGTTATTAAAGATTAAAGGTATTAAAAATTCATTATGAAATAATACATCTTACCATTTTAGAATGACGATGAAAATATGATATGACACTTAGATAGACATTGATGTATATTTCAAGGCTTGTTTCAAAGACTCTAAGCTGGAAGTATATGCAGTAAACTGCAATTAATGAGGCTATATTTCATACCGCAAGACATCTGATTTACAGATGGGAGCTACCCTAGTTATTCATATCTCTGCTCTAGAGAGTCGTACTGCCTACACTGCTGTGTCGACGCCATACTATACTGTTTAACTTCGTGGGCGTGCAGCTCTAAGAAATATTTACGACATTAAAAAAAAATATATGAATGGTTAATTGTTTGGTGGATAATATTGCTGATACAAATATAAATTTGTCGCATGGAATTCATGTGATATTTTAAGTACGTGGAGATACAGAAAAGGTTCGCATAGTGTCGTCATCAGTTAATGTTGCTTTAGGTAGGATGTGTGGAAAGGTAATTGTAATATTTTGTGTTAAGTCAACAGTATGTATTCATCACTAAAGAATGAATTATTACTGTCGTATTATATATTTAAATTTACAGCAGAGTTTGAAAAGAAAATTAATAAAGTACGCCTTATATATTTATCCGAGTTGGAATATACATGAAATTTGATATTGCGATTTTTAACAGCAGATGTAGCCACGTAAAGTGATATCTACAATGGAAATAATTAATCACACATATATAATGTATATTTCTTTACTCACCAGGAGACAATAGGGACCGGTCATTGCAGTCTATGTTGTCAAGATCATCCATGTTTTCTGCGTTTGACGTGGAATCGTTGTGGTCGTCTTTTCCGGCATCGGAATCGCCGTCTCCATTTCCGTCTAGGCTGTCGGTTCCGTCTTCGGAACGGTTTCTCGGTGACCACGTCATCTTGTTTTCTTTCTTTAATCTCCGTCTAGCGTTAGCGAACCACGTAGACACTTGTGTTAATGTCATTTTCGTAATGATGGCCAGCATAATTTTTTCACCTTTGGTTGGATATGGATTTTTCCTATGCTCGTATAGCCACGCTTTTAGAGTGTTTGTATTTTCACGAGTGGCGTTCTTCCTTCTTGAATTCAGATCTAGGCCCCCGTATCTGCAAAATGAAGTTATATCAAATTTAAAACCAAGAATTCATATTCATAAAACGGTAGCCTACCAACGCAAATGAACATTTACCACTGTGTTCAAAATAAATATATGTTATCAATAAAACATTCTTGTTATATTGTAATTGCAATCATATTTAAACTTACCCAGGTCCGTATGGATACATAGCCATTGCAGGATCGTACGGAAACCCTTGTTGAGCTAAAGCTGTTCGCCATGCTTCTGAAGTATCTTTTAGATCATACGGTGTTCCAGCCTAAACGATACATATATATTATTGTCATTGTTATCTGCGATATTATTTATTTTGAATCATTAACAATATATTATCTAATAAAGCATCTGTAATTTCAACGAAAGCATATGAACAGCAAAATGCATTGGGGGTTAATTCAGTTAAATATTGGAGGGTATGTATTATAGATGCATTTTGTTAGGGATGACCAGAACACGTAATTATAAATTATAAAATGAATTCTAAAACGTATTAATTGAGTCGAAAGTCATTCATATAGTACTTCAATTTCAGAAACCCCTATTCTTATCTATTTTCAAATTAAACATAAAGAAACATGTGATACTGTGTACTATCTTATCAAAAACAATTCATCTCCAAATGAACTAGATTTGTTTTTCACTACACGATCCCTGCCTTATTTCTAACTAGATTCCCTTTGAAATAAAAATAAACAGTCGTACTTAGAACAGCGTGAAATAGAAAAATAAACAAACAATTAAAATTTCCCCTGCGACCAGTAGTAATATTATCATGTGTTTATCGCTTGATGCTAAACGGGCCACCGCGGTCCCTGATAATGCCGTTGTAATTGCCAGGGGGAACACCAGAGGGGGGCAACACCCCAACTACCCCCCACCCCACCCCCCCTTTCTCGGATTTTTGCTACCCCCTTTTTCTCCTAACGCTGAGGAGTGCGAGGGGAGCCAAGCATGAGTTTGGGAAATTTGAGAAGTGCCGGTGATCAAGCATTAAATTTGAGCCACACGGTTACGGTCGTTTTACTCTCTCGCAACTCCAAGACCCCTTTGAACGACGTTTTTGAACTCTATTGAGAAAGACTACTGCAGTTAATTAGAAGCTTTTCTGACTTCGGTATCGCGGGAGGGTTGTTTTGAGAAAATATTGATAAAGAGGGATGATTATAGTGGGTTATCTCCTAACCGTAGCGATGAAATCTGGCGAGATGTGCAATAGAAATTCAAGTATCTTCTTTCTAAAATCGAAATTTATTACAATTATTTCATTTAATATTTTTCAATATGGGCGTATCAATTATTTTTAAACGAGGTCAATTTTAACATTTCTTTTTTTCGGACACACATCCCTATACGTATTTGTTATTCTTTGAAGGAAAAAATCATGTTCTTCGGTTTGTATAACAAGTCACGAGCAAAATGCACATGAATAAATAACCAGTGATGCGAATAAATTATTCACGTATTTATCAGCTTGTTGGGAAAAGAAATGTATTGATCAAGAAAACACCCATGGAAATTAAATTCGCTTTCAACTCAATGCAACGAAGAAGTTAACCTATATTGCTACTGTATGCGTTAAACTGAGGTATGCGTTATATTCCTTTTACAGTTTACGTCTAATCTTCATCCACAGTAAATTATATAAATGCATGTATGTGTACCTGATTAAACTGTGTGTGTGCCTGTATTTAATTTCTAAGAAGATATATTTTGATCATATGAATTATTATGGCATACAATCACACTTTGTTGACATATAAAAAAAAAAAAGCATCTCTAAGTATGAGAAATCGTAGAGATAATGAATAAATACAATTTGAAATATTGAAAAAGAGTGGTACGTTTGGGGAGATGTAGCTAGTTTTCTAGTAAACTTATGAAAACAAATCAAATATCCTTTCTTACAGGTAAAATAAGTTTGACCATGATATGTTAACAAACTGTTAATTTCAGGCATTAAAGGTAAAAGAAAATCACTTACGAGGGGTGAGTAAAATGCGGAACCTTCCGCCCCCAGGGAGACATAGCCCTGGGAAACGGCTGCGGCGTAGGCCGATGCGCTGTATACGCTCTCCAGCCCTGGTACCCGAGGGTAGTTCAACAGAGCGGACCCATACTGGCACGAGCAGATAGTCTGGCCCGTGTGGGGGTCCGTCATGATCGGGCGTCCGTTTTCACAACACGCCCGAGGGGTCGGGGCAGCCGGCGAGGGGGTCGTCATCTGAAAAACCCAAGGGTCAGGTGGTTGGTTATTATGAACGGGACAGGATATTGTCCGATGCAGAGTCAATGTGGATTATTATGGATTTATAATTTGTAATTGTCACGATGGATAAAAATATAGGGTGGATGAAATATAATTTATATAATGTGAATGTATTATTGATAATGTATGGCATATTAAAATTCAACAGCCACTCTTTTTAATAGTTATGATATGTACAATAAACCAGATATATTGCATTAATTGAGGTGTCATACAATGATTTATACATCGATACGCATTTTTGGAGCATCACCATTTTACAGCATAAATCCATTCTAGTATTTCATCCAGGTTGCATTATAACCACAACGAAGGTACCTATCGAATCAAACATTATTAAATAACAATGTGCTAAACGTATAAATGGGGTTTGCATCTAAAAAAAATAAACAACTATTATCCAAAATGTGAGAAAAGTTGGATGCTAAATTTAGTCTAAAATAGAATGGGTTTTGATAAGTTTGAAGAGCAATGGTATAATTAGTGTATCATGTTTTAAACTAATCTCAATTGTTGAATTGATCACATACTAATTATTCAGCATGAAAATAATACTAATGTGTAATGTGATCAGCATGCATGCAGATGTAGAATATACTTGTAGCTGATAATAACAGCATAATGAACATAAGTGAGGCGTATTTTGACAAGCCATCAACACATGTTACAAACGAGATAACATGATCACACATAGCATATTAAAAAAAAACCCATACCGTTATCATAAATATAAATCATAATGTTCAACCCCATATCATATCACATAATGGCATCTAGGTGCATGTACGAGAACTATTAAATATAAGAAAATATTTTTGTGTTTTGTTATTATAATTAAAATAAAAATAGCATTTATAACGTAAAGGATCTGGATATCCATTATGAACGTGCATCGCATTACACGAACAATGCATGCACCTGTTAGTTTGTATTAGAGGAAAACCATCCGAGCCGAGACGTCACGTTGACATGGTAAAATGTTTAGAATTCCATGTCTGTAGTGTGTGGCTCTACTAGGAGAAGTGCCTTACCTGCGGTGTGGACAGGGGTGAACCCGTGCTCGCTGGGAAACTAAGAGTCGACAGCTGAGGGAAGGACATAACCTAGGCACTGACCACTGTCCAAAGCCCTTGTCGGACAACTGACCAACACAGGTGCCGTCACAGAAGTCTACGGTAATACGGCGGTGTCTTGAGGAACGTACTCCAAAGTGTGGTCGCACTACTAACAGCGATGTCTAAACAGCTATTTGAATCACAAAAACATTGTCGAGCAAACTGGGAACGACATCCTTAAAATATCTCGATTGACAAGAGGGTTTGCCAACTCTTGACGATTCCCTAAAACCGAACGTCTGCCCTCAATATTGAATCATTCGTTATTTATTATGAACTAAATCTCTCCAATCGAGCTTCTTTTTAGCGTAAATTTCCTTCAACAAAAGACCGCTGTCTATTGGCTTTCAGGAAGCTGACGTCACGGGTTCAGGTTGATCGACTAGTAAGGACTCTCGCTAAGCGCCGCCCACCGCGGGTCGTGGCCAATCAGCCAGCCCCCTTTTCACGCGCTGTTCTGCCGGTGGTGA
>JAULBP010090254.1:0-12274 GCA_032355345.1 Lepetodrilus pustulosus | reverse complement strand
TGCCAAACTGGTTTTCTTCTTATGCTACTTTGTGAAGAGATCTTTTCTCACTAAGAAGTTCGCAAGTTAAGAAGTTTCGAGAATACGGACCCAGGTGTTTTGAGATTCGTGAAAGGATGTTGTATTATTATTTTGAGCAGATATTAACCTTCCATGTGAGTTTGGCGGTATCGTAGAATCCTCCTGACTCCAGGAATTGTCGGAGAAGTTCCAGGGGAGGCTGGGCTCCGTATTGCTCCGGGGACGGCATGTTGAGGTCATCCACGAACACAATCACCTGGAAACAGCAACATCTAGCAACTTGCAGACATATTATTTTACCTTTATATATTGTTTTTTCATTTTGTAATGGTGTTAGTCGTTTTCTAGAAGCTTTCACTAACATCACGACTTGCCATTTTAGGGCTAAAGGAAACCTGCAACATCCATAGCGCTGTAAACCTGTGAGCACTGGTTTGGTACTGACAGACTAAGGATGATAACTGTAGTGCCACTCTACAGACAGTGCATCCTATCAAATATTGTATCAGAAAGGTAATTTCCGCAAACATTGATGCCGGGGCCCCACTTCCTGAAGATGTCATATCCAATAAAAGACCACAGTGCTAATAATTAATTTCTTCGCCTATCATTACAATAGTGCCATGGTTTCCTAATGTATATGCATGCTTCATGAAAGGGTGTCTCAGAAAGTTCTCTAGGGTGCGTTCAAACTGAGCAAGGCTGCATAAGAAGCCGCTTAGCTAAACTGGTTCCTGGTCCAAAATACGGTTCATACGACTCATGAGACAGTAGCTAGTTTAGTAAGCCTTGGACCAGTTTGAATGCACCCCTGGTCAAACTTAGCAAGGCTGAGTAAGAAGCCGCTTAGCTAAACTGGTTCTCTGTCCAATATACAGTTCACACGACTCCTGAGACAGTGTCTAGTTTAGTAAGTCGCCTACAAGCCTTGGCCAGTTTGAATGCTCCCCTGGTCGCACTGACCTTCCTTCCTTTGGGCGCTCCCATGGAGTCCTTGCTCTTCTTGATCAGCTTGTGTACGATCTGAGCCTGCAGCCTGGCCGAGCTGGTCTGAGCGCTGAACTGTATGGTGGTGCTGAGGATGCCGGTGCTGACTTTAGGCTTGGCAGACAGCAGGTGGTCCATGTCCTGGCTGTCGTCGTCGTCGCCCAGTCGGGTCAGGTGCTGGATGCTCTGCAGCAGGGACGAGTGCTTCTCGCTGTAGTTGAACACGTGGCCGAGGACCGTGCCGCTCTTGTGCGTGGTGCCGCCGTCTTTCTCCAGACGCTTCAGCATGTAGTCGATGATGGCCGACTTCCCCACGCCCGAGTCGCCTGTGAGGAGGAGTATGGTGAGATCCATGGATGGAATTTTTTATTTATTTTAATTTTATTTTTTAATTTGGGTTTTGAGTTACATTGTCCCCTCAATATTGTCCCCTCGATACACAGCGGATTCAGATATAAGGCGGGGTCAGACGTGGATCCCATTTAATTTTTTTTTATTTACCTGTATTATCGTATAAGGCGGGGACTATAGGGGGTATGTCATGGATGCCAACTTCAGCAATATATCGAGGGGACACTGTACTTTCAAAATGGAAGGAGTGAATGTTCTTGATGAGCATACATGTATGTTTTTGTTTGTTGTTTTATTATGATGACATCCTCAACTACATTATTATGTACCACTACCACAAGAATGAACACCACCAGCACACTGATCAGAATACCACCCATCACGATCACTACAACCACCACTACTGTGTACCACTACCACCACCTACGTCACATCTACCAGCAACAATTACTCACAACCATCAGTACCACCAACCCCACTACAAGAACAACCGCCACAAGAACCACCATCACCAGACTGACTACAACCGAATCACCACCACCAGCCCCAACCCCACTACAAGAATAACTGCCACAAGAACCTCCACCACATCATCACACCCACACCACCACCACTATAGTGTACCACTACTACCACCACCACCACTATAACTATGATAACTACCACAACCATCACCACCACCACCATTAACCCCACTACAAGAACTGCCACAAAAACCACCACCACCATCAGCACCACCACACCACACCACCCATCACCACCGTGCCTACTAGCCCTACCACCACCACACCCACCACCACCACTACCACTACCACACCAATCACAACCACACACATCCATTACCACTACCATCAATCCTACTACAAGAACAACTGACACAAAACCTTCCACCAGCACATCCAACACAACCACAACCACCACCTCCACCCACCACCACCACCACCTACCTGTCAGCAGTACTGGGTGTTTGTTGAGGATGAGCAGGCTGGTGAGGAAGGAGAAGCGGACGATGTCGACGGTGGAGACGATCTCGGCGGCCTTGGGCTCGCTGCACTTCTTGTGGTCCGTGTGTACGCCCATTGTCTCCCCGATGGTGATCACGGCGCCTTTCTCTATGAGAGACTTGGTGGAGGGGATCAGAGCGTCCCACGACACTAACGTGCCGGACTCGATGTCCAGGAAATAGCTGAACACACTTCTGTTGCCAGCTGGCAGTCGCACACCTACAACAGTGGGAAATATTGTAATCTGTAGGAAATATTGTAATATGTAGGTAATATTGTAACATGTAGGCTATATTGTAATCTATAAGAATATAGTAATCTGTAGCTACTAGGTAATATTGTAATCTGTAAGCAATATTGTAATTTATAGGCAATATAATAGTCTGTAGTTAATATTGCACCTGCATAAGCCTGGCCACTATTTAACAACGGTGTCCTAACTTTAGGAGCTCCTAACTTAGGACCCAGTTTATCACCTCCTAACTTAGATGATGATTTATGAAGGAGTAAGACTTGTGACATCGTTGTGAAATGCTTAGGAGCTCCTAAATAGTTAGGACACTGTTGTGAAACGGAGCCAGTACTCCAATCAGTGGATCAATGAGCTCTCATATTCCTTCTCAACTCCCTGGGGAGTATATAACACAAGCTGCTTTTTAAAGTGTTAGAAGGTTATTCACATGTCTATAGTAGGTAACATCATTGTACAGGTAAATCTGGCATATTATAAACATACACGTTACATATTATTATTGTTATTAAATTATTATTATTATTATCCTTTCTGTCAACAGTAATTGCAGCTCAAAATGAATATGCCTTACTTAATTAATTACATCTCCATTAATCAAGTAATTACAACAGTGTAAATATCCCACTCCTAGGTGTTTTGGTGTTAACCGGGAATACAAAGTAACTATTAACACAGGAAACCGTTAATTGATAAACATTTGCATTAAATTTGATAAGAAGGAGTCAAGCAGTAAACCCTACGTGGCAAACTCAAAAGAGTAGAACAAGAAAACATTTACCGACGAGTCCCGTTGATAGCCAGAATGTAGACTAATTGTTTATGTTTGCGTTCACGTACGAGATCCTAACTCGCGACTTTACGTCATGTCTTTACGTTTGGCGGAGAATTTGATGAAAACCATACTCGCAGCCGCCCAAGCAGTTTGTAGCGAGTGACGTTAGCCGTGTCGACAAGCTAACTTGTATTTGTACTTATTAACTCTCAATTTGTGACGCAAATCTGGAAATCAAGTTTTGCTTGAAGTTGGCTCTTATAGACAATGATAAGGAGGCCATCAGTCGGTGGTTTCCACGAAGAGGCAATATTTATCTCCCCTTACCATGATCCATAACACCTGCTGTTCCTCAAATTGCAGTAAAAAGTAAAATAGTTACTGGAAGTTTAATTTCATTATAGGAAGGTCGGTTTCTGGTTCGGATCCTACGTTATCGTAATATGGCTTTACAATACGGGTAAGATTTCATGTTTTGGTTTTTTTTAAAGTAAACTGTACATGTAAAGATGTGAAGTGATGACTCAACCACTAAATGATACTGCATCTATGTTGAAATGGTTTTTTAATTTCTGCATGTACAGGTATATGCTAATTATATTTTTTGAAATATAAAAATATGTGATGAAAATATTAGATAACTATTTGTGAAATATTTACGAGTTAGAAACTTCAATTTTTACTGAATTAATCTTTTTAATCTCTCACTATAAATCTCTGATTATGACCATTTCTACAGACATGTATAGATATCTTTTAATACTTCAGGAACTTGAGATGCTTTAAATAGATGGAGAGGGTGATATTTTGTTTATTAGCTGAACTGGTGTATTGACTGATAGAGCACATAGAGTGTACATCATCCACTAGGATATAAGTGTGTTGTCTTGCATCCAATTTTGTATTCTGATATCAACTTGTCTGGCATTCACTATTGTCTGGCATCCAATGTTATCTGTTGTCTGGCATCTAATGTTGCCTGACTTCCAATGTCTGGAATCCACAGTTGTCTGGTATCTGGAATCCAATGTTGTCTGGATTCTACAGTTGTCTGGAATTCAGTGATGTCTTGAATCCACAGTTGTCTGGTATCTGGCTCCAATGTTGTCTGGAATCTACAGTTATCTAGCATCCAGTGAGGTCTGGTATCCACAGTTGTCTGGCATTCAATGTTGTCCTGAATCCACAGTTGTCTGTTGTTTGGCATCCAGTGATGTCTGGAATCTATAGTTATCTAGCATCCAGTGAGGTCTGGTATCCACACTTGTCTGGCATTCAATGTTGTCCTGAATCCACAGTTGTCTGTTGTTTGGCATCCAGTGATGTCTGGTATCCACAGTTGTTTGTTGTCTGGCATTCAATGTTGTCCTGAATCCACAGTTGTCTGTTGTTTGGCATCCAATGTCTGGAATCCACTGTTGTTTCTTGTCCAGCATATTATGTTGTCTGGCATCTACACTTGGTTATGTTTCATCCACTATTGTCTGTTGAATGTTGTCTGCCACCCAATGTTGTCTGGCCACTCTATGTAAAGGATTACCTGACATGGCTTTCTTCTAGGTGGCATCCATTGCAGTCAGTAAACATTTCAACCATAACAGCTCGCTAGTCTAGCATCAATTAGCGGTTTTATTTTTGTTAAAGACATGCCTTGGTTATTTTCTGCCTTGTAATTGAATTTGGGTAGAAATATAAACATTCTGTTGTATAGATGGATTTCAACCGGTTTTTTTATCATTGTTTTTACATAAAGCAAACTATATGGTTCATACGCTTGGAGCTTAAACCTTTTGGTAGATGTAACTGATGTTGAAAAGTCATGACCAGAATGTTTATATTGAGAAGCAAGAAGTCCATGGGTGCCTATCCCAGCTATTTTCTGCACACATTGGAGTTTTATTCAGAGTTGATGTATTGGACATGATGCTGGGTTGTTCAGAGTTGATGTATTGGACATGATGCTGGGTTCTCACGTCTAACATGAGGTAACTTGTGGTGCAGAGACGTACTGGTTTGACTTTTCTGTACTTTTCTGTCCCTGTGTAGTCTACGGTAGATTATAGTGTTCGTCTGTACCTTTGTAACCAATGGAATACTATTATCTTTCTCATTTGTCCCTGTACAACTAATGGGAGAAAAGTGTGACTGGCCTTTGTCGAGATCTAACCAACAGGATGTAGATACCGTTTACGTCTTTTTCAACCTTTCCTATGGGAAATTATGCCATATTGACTTGGTCATCAACTTTGAGAGTTGCTGACATTTATTGTGATGTCTTATGACAGTACCTGACAGTAGCAATTTACAAAACAATTCAGTTGATGTAAGCTGCCAAGCCTTTTTTCATTGCCTCTTGCTGTTACAATTTTTCAATAAATATAAAAAACAAAGAATTATTAAAGAAATCAAGGGAAAACGTTGTTTCCAACTATGACAAAGACTATGATCAGACAGTGCTAACAGGTTTACTGGGAGAAATGGCACAGGCTGTATTAGTGAAAGAATCTTGAAAGAGACTCTAAACCCCAGTTTAAAAATAGAAAGAAGAAAGAAAAAGATAAAGTTAAGGGCTAGCAAATTGGTGATTTGGTGCTGACTACTGAAATGTAATTTTTACCAAAAGCTGTAACTTTATTTCAAGAATATCCCATACAAACTTTGGTTCTTCAAAGGTTACTGGCAATTTAAAACATCACAGCGTAACGTTTTATTATGTCATTTTTTTTTCTTTCCATTTTTTTTTTCTATGAGCAAGAATAGAAAGATTCAAAGTTCTGACAAGATGTCTGATGTTTTATTCATGTTGTGAAAAGGGAAGTATTTGTATTGGGCCAATCTCACATTACTGTGAACTAATTAATCCTCATGGAAGTCTTCGGAAACAGTCCTGGAAGATAGCATGTATGTTGTTTTAATGGTCGGTGAGTTGATTATCCAATTGGGGTTAGTGCAGTTTTCTACATTGGGGTCTATTTCCTGGATCTGGAACCGGACCTGGACTTGGACTTGTGGTCTATTCCTTGGATCTGGACCCAATTCCCGGCAATTGATTTGATTCTTGTGGTTAGGGCTAGGAAAATATTTTATTCATGTTTTGGGTCACATGAGACAATCAGATTTCTGGGAATTATTTCCGAGTCCGGTGAATAGATTTTCTACATTGTGCTTAGCCTTCATTCTGCTGTATTGGGCATCTATTGTTGCCACAATCAGAGAAAGGTTAATGTGGGAGGAGAGATTACTAAAATTCACATGGGACATTTAGTACATATGGTAAAAAAAAAAGTATTAAAAACTCGGATGCATATTTCCTTGATTAACATAGATTAAAATATTTGAATGCATATTTCTTTGAAAATCATCGATTAGATATAAATTAAATGACATTTAGTACACATTGTAAAAAGATAAATGAAAATAAATACACATACATGTATTTCTTAAACAAAACGTAGAATAAACATAAATTAAATGTTCTTCAAAGATAAGGACTTCATGATATTTTAATTTTAATCACTGAAATCAATGAGTGGTTTTTATTCAATTGCATTCGCTGACATCCACGAGTGGCATTTAATGTGTAGCCTGACATTCTAGATGTTTGCACTCTTGTTGTTGCAAAGACATGAAACACTCCACCTACACAGGTCTTGGAATCTGCTGCCTTATTGGACGTAATCTTCGCACATTTGTTCTCGATATCTGCCTTGTGATCTCCTCCCACACAGGAAGTGAAAGTTTCCTAATCGCGTCTAATTCAACAACAACACAAAACACTGATTTGATTGTAAATAGAATCGTGGCTATTTTTAATGTACTATCTTGATGATTAGTTATTGTTCTGTAGGGAGTTAGTGTTTGACAGCAGTGGTGAGAAGGTTAATGCAATGTTTTCCCTATAATGTTCATATTTGATCAATCATCAGATATGTTTTACAGTTGTCGTGGATCAGTTACATGAAAGTGGAACTGCTAATTAAACTTTCATCACCTATCGGTGAGATATTCCCACTGATATGTAAAGCAATAATTCAATCAGCTAATTAAACTTTTGGGTGTATTAATTGATATCTGACACATGTAATAAAATCTTGCATTTCATTAATGGCGCACATGCTGTATTGAAGAAGATAACTTTTTAGTTTATATTTTGGATAATATTGATCACGAATATTTTTGTGGATATCTACATATTCTGTATTCAATTGGGCAGAAATAGCTATCAATATTGTGTAGACGTACATGTAGCTCTATAGCTTCTGTAGAATAGCTAATTTAATGGCTACAAAGCACATATCTAATATAAGCCATATTAGTCCATTTGTGTCTTGTATTATTCGTCTGTTTGGGTATTGTGTCGATGACTGTAAACATGTAATATTCGGCAGTGTAAAAATCTGAATAATAGATCAAGTAATTCCGTCATGAATAAAAGATACTTCTATATGATAAGCGTGTCATCTGCTCTCGGTAATGTCAGTAATTGTCAGTCGTGATGTCGTTGAAAACATTAGTGTAGACACACATGCAGTGCTGTTAGATTATAGTTTAAATACATGTAGATACAATAGGCCATGGTAAATATTCTGGCACCATATCCTGGCACCGATGTGTCAGTTCTTAATGGCCCTGTACCATTCCAAACCCATGTCTTAAGGTTTGAGCACTGTCTGTGAGTCCTGATCCCGTCATGTGAGTCTGCGATGTTAGTCTGCCATGTGTCAGTTCTTAATGCCCTGTACCATTCTCAACCCTACGGTTTGATCACTGTCCGTGAGTCCTGAGCCTGCAATGTGAGCCTGCCACGCGAGCCTGCCATGTTATGTAGAGATGTCTGCAGTGTTGGAGGTGGTGAAGGTACGCCAGGGATGTTCTCTACACAGTGTCAGCTGGCCAGTGTTGTTACGACCAGTTAACACAGCATGGAGTGTGTGTATACCAGCACTATAAGCAGCATCTCAGACAGGGACCTTCGCTCACGGCTTCTATTATTAACACTGCTATTACAAAGAAAACGCTACCGCTCAGTCAATCATTTAGAGAAATTAAGCTTGTTTAGCTGCCATGATTTGATCTTGAACGACTGCGTGTATGTACGTGGTATAGAGAGCGTCATGGAACATCGCTTTATTCAAGACAAGCAAGGTACAGCTTATTCTTACACTAGTAAGTACATTACACATGTTTATGATAAATAATTTTGTTTATTAATTTTAATAAAAAAAATTTTGGTGTTATTTATTACCTTTGTGTGCCATGCTGAATTAAAATGTTTGGACTTTTTGTCAAGTTATGTGATGATTACTGTAAATCATAACAATGTAAGCCAGCATAAAACTTTAACGAATTTGAAGAGTTGCTTTTAGATGTTAACATTTTATTGGCTAATATTTTTTAAAGAGAATTCCATAGATGTATGTGTGTAAGTTTTTCATTATTTCTGTCACTGATGTTGTTCATGAATACATATATATCATAATTTCTAATCTAGGTCAGTACTATTAACAATAAACTAACAGTATTTTATTTATTTCCATAACCTAATTTCTAAATTTTACATAGAGTTACCCAAAGCTTATTTGAATATTATTTGAGTATTGCTCACACCTACCTGTGATAAATATCATACCTGGCAGTGAACATCACACTTTTCAATGACCTTACTTTCGAATGACCTTTCCACTATATTCCCATTCACATAAGACATGACCTTTCAGGTGATTGCAATTTGTTCCCTCAGTATTCAAATCTTGCTGTTCTTCAGCCAAATCTTGCAGTTCTTTAGCACACAAGAACTTGCTGGCCTTCATCAATCCAAAACTTACAGTTCTAAATTTTCTTTGTTTCTGGAGTGAAACTGAAGACTTTTATTGGTATCTTGCTGCGAATTTACCAAAGTCAGTATAATCTTCTCAACTGAACAATTTAACCTAATATGTTCGAAATGTCAGTGGCCTTGGGACTTTTAACCTTCTCCATACTGGGTTATGCATGAACACAGATCTTTAGGCCAGGGCATCTATGGTTGCCTGCAGCAAGGAGAGGGTTAAAAGACTTGTTGTGCAGAACCTTTCAGGTATTATTCAATCGCCGATGTTGCACCACGGAATTCCTTGGTACCATTAGAGACTGCAAGAGGTGCCAGTATTTCTACAGGTAATGCAATGCAATATCGCCATGTTGAATGCTGCGAGACATCTCCGCACTGTTTGTCATCATGTGGGACTCGGGGTGCACCAACGAACTCTGGTTCCGAGTGAGTACTAGCGATGACCATTTCACAAGATCATCTTGTCACTGTATATCCAATGTATGCCTGGATTTTGTCAGGCACACATCTCATTATGGTGCAAAAATACAGATATTGGCTCACGTTAAAAAAGATATATGCCAATAAGATTATCATAACATTAAAATGAGATTTACTTATTAATGGCTTTCCAAATGGTACATATTTATAGATACAGATTTTGTAATAAAATACCTCGATATTTATTGGGATTCTTTATTTGGTTTAATGATTATCATATGCAATATGAAAACGGAAAGTATCAAAATGAGTGAACTATGAATATAAATACATGTACATTGAAGGACGAACAAGAATAGTTTATCGGTATATTAAGGTTTTGCTGCTTGAACAGGTGTGAGGCAAAGTCGAGCATGTGTTCAAGCAATACAGTGTCCCCTCGATATAATGCTGAATTTGGGGTCCATGACATAGTACCCGCCTTATACGATAGTACAGGTAAATAACAAAAATAGAAATGGGATCCACATCTGACCTCGCCTTATATCCGAATCCACTCTGTATCGGACAGCGTTATATCGAGGGGACACTGTACTACCTTTTTCAGTAAAACAGTACTTATATTGGTGTATAAAAGTACTCTGTGTAATCCTAATACGGACATATCATTAGATAGGGAGCTTTTCCTGTGCTTTAGCATTGTGTTAATGTATAAATTCATCACTTCAGCATTGTGTTAATGTATATATTCATCACTTTAGCATTGTGTTAATGTATAAATTCATCACTTTAGCATTGTGTTAATGTATAAATTCATCACCTTAGCATTGTGTTAATGTATAAATTCATCATTACTTGTGGCTGTTATTTACAGATCTGATATTTCCACGTGTCCTTCCTTTCCAGTGCACTGACTGCAGAATCACAGATAATTCTTACAGTGTGTACTTAGTTGGGGACCTACCAAAATAATATCTATTTATAGTACGGGTAAACTTTAATTTTGTTTACCCCAAATTGAATTGAACTTATCTTAAAAACTTTAATCATTCTGGATAATCTTTTTTAGAAACCAACTTAATCTGCAAAGGTGTTTATGTATTTTACAAAATGTTTTCTTTTGCAATACAACTACAGTGAGTTTTCACCTCCCGTGTGTGTGTAATGTAGCGTTCATGACAGGTTCTAACAGAGCTTGAAAGTGCTTCTTGAAGGAAGCGTCAGAAGTTCTCATTTTCGCCCTTTCCCTACTTTTAGACGTCTCGTCAGTCTCTCTGACAAACGACCCAAAAGTCTTCAAGTACAACACTAGTGCTCACAAACAGTGGATCAACAGAAAGGGGAATGCGTATTCCAGTGTTTAGACCGTAATAATTAGTTGTGCAGATTGTCGTCATCAGCCCAGCCACTTTGAAGTGTTCACCTTCCACTGTGGTAGCAGCAGCACTACCTGGGGGTATTGTTTTACAAGTGCTACAGTTTGAGGAGAGAGCAACTATGGCACGGCTTTTCCTCCGCGATGTTAGAAGTGTGTGTACAAATATTGTGAATGCTGTGTTCTTCACATGCAAAGTGTCAATTTACTGGCAGTAATTGGCTGTTCTGTCACTGGTCTGGTAGAGAACCGTTGTTTTTGTTGTCTGGGACGTCATCGCAATTTTGTGCTTTGAAGTCGCAATTGATCTGGAAATCTGTATATCACTGTCATGTGGCTTGATAGTTGTGCTCTTTTTGTAATGTTTATGAATTTTGAAAAGTTTTTTTGTTGTTGTTTTTTGTAATGTTTATGAATTTGGTGAAGTGGTGGTCAGATACTGTTATAAGGTTCAATGTGACTGTTTTGGGGAGAAGTGGGGAATGTAGTAAGTAGTGTGTCAGAATACAAAGTTTAAGTTTGAATCCCACATATAGAACTACCAAGAACCTTCACAGTGGAAACCTATTCTATACTGAAAGAGAAAACAATAATTAAACATTATTTTGTAGTAAACATAATTTTTAACTTGTTAATGTGATATTATGTTCCTGTTGGAATCACACCAATAGCTTACAATTGTTGACATGAAGTCATTATTTTTTTTACCATTATTTTTAGAATAACATTTTCAAATTTACGTTCAATAAAGATCACATTTTGATACATGGACAATCTATTTGTTGTATCATCATGTTCTTCATGCATTGGATTCTCAATTCAGTAACTCAGTTTGAATCCGGAATCCCCAAATTGGCACAGTACTGTTCTACTGTCATGTATGGTTATCCTTGGTTTTACTGCTCCTCATCGCCTATGGGCGAGATATTCCCACCGCGACGTAAAGCAATAATTCATTCAGAATGTAGTGGTCGGCATTTTTACTGTAGGTTTATAAATAGATTATTTAACCGGGAGAAACCGTAATTCGCGATGTTTTTAACAGTCAGATTATTTCGAGTATTTCCGTAAATTTTCGTAAGTAGAGCCTCTTTTTGATAAGTTGTTATGTTTACTGTAGTTGTATCTTCAGTTTTGATTGATTTAGAGATACAAGAGTAATTATCATTGGTTTTGATTAATTGAGAGTAACTATATAAGAGTGTAATTTATCCATTTCGGATGTTCTTAGCAGTGTCCGTAACACGAATGCAATGTAAGT
>JAULBP010090159.1:0-12275 GCA_032355345.1 Lepetodrilus pustulosus | reverse complement strand
CCCCCCACCCCCGCCCCTCTCACTCTCGCTCTCTCTCTCTCTCTCTCTCTCTCTCACCCACACTCACTCACTCCCCGCTCTCCCCTCTCTCCCGCTCACTCTCTCTCTCTCCCTCCCTCCCTCCCTCTTTCTCGTGTAGGCCTGCATGGGTCGATGACAGATTATTAGATAGTCTGAACCCATTTTCACCCATCAACTGATCACTCAATGCTTTCAATAATGCTACAAATGTTCTCTCTAGACGCTCTATCATAACAGGGCAAAAGTTCAGGCCATTGATCGGGTTCGACTCCGATATCATCCAGTTGTTGTTGGTGTTGAAGTCGTCTTGGCACACGTCTAGATTGCCACCACTCACACCGTCTATACTCTCTGCGTTGTCTCCCCAGGTTTAATGTGTTATAAATGTCCGTAATGTTTAGAACATGCAAAGTTTGCTATCCTTGGTATGACCCTGTACGAAGACTAACATCCAGAGTATCATTTCACAAAGCTTTCTTATCCACTAAGAGACAATAGCGCTCTCTTATCAGTGTATTAGATATCGGCAAAGCGAGCGCTACTATTCTCTTAGTGGATAAGAGAGCTTCGTGAATGGATACCGGTACCCATATAAAGCTCTCTTATCCACTAAGAGACAACAACGCTCTCTCTTGCAGTGCATTAGCTATCGGCAAAGAGAGCGCTATATGGTCTCTTAGTGGATAAGATAGCTTCGTGAAAGGACAGCCAGGCAAGGCTTGTAGGTATTGGTGGTAAGTAGTTTATACGAATGAGGTGCTATACCCTTAAGTTCCACGATGTACTATGATGCACGCTTTAGTTTCACGCATAGACCAACTGATGTAAAATATGCGTGCAGTTTTTCAGTATTTACACTACAAGTACTCCATAAAAGTGCAAATACGTTTCCCAGTTTTGAATATATAAATACTGTACACTATGTATGTGCACTGAGCATCTGTTTATATCAGCCATGTTTGGTATGCAGTCGCATGTTGAAAATCAGTTATTCAGCTATGTCAATTGTATTGTGTAATATATCATATGCTGTATACGTCTGTACGAGTATGTATATGTTATGCATTATGCAATATAGGTATATCGATGTCCGTGTTAACAATCCACTGACTTCTGTATGGAGCTGTTGTATGAGTAATTAACATACCTACATTATGAAATGTACTAAGTGGAATTGTTTCATAGAATCCATATACAATGTCCGATAGATGACCGCAACAGTGCAATACTGACATGCCTGGGTATATGCATGGTGTTGAATACTAGTACATGTATATGGTTTATCAATACAACGGACGTAGCACCGTCCCTTCTGTGGACCGACATTATTACAAGCTCTCTTCCGTAGATAGTGTCAGATTTGCATAAAATATTTTTACTCTGCAACCAACAAATATCTTTAATGTAAGGCAATGCTGTATAATGTTCATTTCTTAAATAGAATATACTAATAGTATCATTCTCGCATTACTAAACATAAGACTACTTAAGAATCATATCCACCTTTCAATAACATATACCTCGTAAACAGTTAATCTGTATAATCAGGTAATCTGTATATTACCTAGTATTTCTTTCATTGAATTTCTCGTCGCAAATGGGTGAAAGAATACCGCAGCGACGTTAAACTCCATAATCACTCACTCATTGAATTTCAGTTCAATGAGTCAATTTAAAAAAAAGTCTGAAATGACCCAATGATTCCCTTTAATTGCCAAATAGAATGGCATGAGTTTGATGAAATAAAATAACGTAATGTGTAAATTTGTATAGGCATTCATACAATTAATATTCTTTGAATAATAATAGAAATGCATGCAATTTTGTGTGAATACATATACAAAAAAATCTTTCATCAAACTCATTCTTATCCTTCCATATAGGCAAGTGCTTCAATATATCTGTATGTATAAGGCTGCAGCCGTGACACGTGAATATTACCATATAACGACAACGTTACTGATGAGGCTTCCCCTTCCATCATAAACAGACCGCCTCAATCGTTGAAATAATGCAGTAAATAATCGTTGAAATAATGCAGCAAACGTAGTTACTCCCCAAATCATTCCCTCTTTATACCACATAACCACATCACCACTGCTGACAGCGTTAGTAATTGGCTCTATCTGAACGTTATACATATTCACGTCTGTGAGGTCGATAGCGTCAAATGCGATGTCGAGCTACTAGAATAACCGTCGTCGCATCAAAGTGATATAACGTAAGGTAGAAATATGCTGACGTGGTCACAGCAGTTAATGTCCCTTATGCCATCGAGTTACTCATTCCATATCGACCTTCACATAATTACTCCGTGGTACAGATATTGTTTGATAATTACGTCACGGAATGTTTACTTTCGATACACGGAAACAGGGCCAGCGTTATTTCCGGAAAACAATATATTTACAAACATGTCCATGATGTTAAACGCATGCATGTGTATTATACCTGTCATGATCCAACAATAGATTGCGTATAGTGCAATACTATTGTTTTATGACGACGGTTTTCATCGTGTGTGCTAATAAAAGCAATACGATACTAATAATAGCACTATTTGAGATCATAAATAGTATGTTGTTATTTGGCAGACCAAATAGATTAAATAGTAATAAATGTCAACTTTATGGTCACACGCCTCTCCCTTTAAACATATTCGACAATTCCCATTATGTTAACTACATATAATGATGCTATATATATATATATAGTTTACCGCATTTCATCCAAATTTAGGCATAGCACCATGGTATCCTTTCACGAAGCTCTCTTATCCACTGAGACCAAATAGCGCTCTCCTTGCCGATAGTTAATGCACTGCAAATAGAGCGCTATGGTGTCTTCGACGTTCGTGGATAAGAGAGCTTTGTGAAACGGTACCCAGGAGGTTAGGTGTCTAGTAAATACGCTGATGTCATCAAATCCAGTAATGATGAATAAGCATAAACCACCTAGCCTACGTACATATACATGTATAATATTTATAAGCGATAACTAATTTTTACAAAAACAATCGTTCCTCAATGAAATTCGATCTCATTACTAAATTCATATTTGTCTTGCTGTTGAGAAGTTAAAACTTGAAAATATGTACACATATTTTCAGACTAGGTTTACTGAATTCAATACCTTTTTATCACTATATATATATTGGCCGTGCACACCGCCATACACCACTCTTAGCAAGACTGACAGTCATAATCATTGGAATGTAAAAGTAAAATCGCTAGACAGCGCCACGGGAGAGAAAGAAAAAGAAACACACGACAATATGTTATGTGTTGTTAAATATGCATACATATAATATTTATACATGTACGCTATAACTGCATTTATAGACTTGCAATGATCGGTAGCCAAGGTCGGAACATCGATTGACGCCGTATAGTGTAGTCTGTAACCATTCATAACGCAAATACGTCCACAACGTGGTAAAACACGGCGCGGTCACAAGTCGATGTGAAATTCCACAGTTAGTCGTTTAGGCAAGCGGGGGGTCAGGGGTTCGAATCCCTAACCAGTCGTGTTTCGTCTTTGTTGGGACTTAAGCGATTGTCTGAGCAATCACGACGTGTTGTTCGATATAGTTGGCATAACGTTAAAAAACAATATAGAGGTTTGTTATTGTCTGTATGGCGAATTGTTGGCCATGCCGTGCTAGACGAAATATGATTGATCATGGTCTGGTCAACCGTTACAGCGAAACGATTTTATTTACGAATACTTTTAACTGTCGTCACTGTAGTCTGATGAATAGACTTTAAAAAAAACACCTTTTAAAAGAAATCATTTAAATATACGTTTTTTAGCTTTAATGGGTCATCCAACTACTTAATAATACATACATGGTTAGTTTGATATACGTCAATAATGAAGACCTACGTAAATGGGTCAGGATCTAATACCATTAACGATTTCCTCCGATGTCTGATCTAGGCCTAATTCCTCTGGTGCCAGACTATTGGCGAAAACGGTCTATCCATGTCAGTTATAATGTTATTCCTGACATCCATAAGAAAGTAAATGATTAGTTTATGTATATGTTACACCGATACGTTGTATATTGATCTATAGCTTATATAAATCTTCCTATAGTACATGATACGTTTGTACGAAATGTAAGTCAATTCTTTAAGTCAATGAACGTGTGTGTATAGAGTGTACATTTTCAAGTATCATTTCTTAATGTTTCTATTGTAGCCATAGCGCCAAATAGAGACTATATCTCCAATGGGCTCGAACGCTGTGTTTGATTATACTGCGTGTTGGGTATTCCTGTAACTCGCTTATTAAGAGAATGTCATGCATACAAGTATTCATTGGATACTAGTATCTGTAAACTGAGTCAATGGTCGTATTATTAATAGCGTATGAACTTCCATGAGTATTTAGTACATTATTTCCAATACTTCGTGTCGTGTTCGTGCCGTGAAGTACTGCATTAACATTGTCCAGATAATACCCGACACCGGGAAATGCATATATACACACACGCATTTCCATTACCGCCATTTGTGTTTATATAGCGCCAATACAGCGAGGGTAATGACCCGTCTATATATAGCAATGTATAAGAAATATAGAACATAATCTAACTCCGCTAAATACATACTGATCATACATTTCATCCGATTTCTAGTCTTTGGTATAAATCGATGATTTTAGCCTATTTTGCAGCGACTGGCCTGAATATGTGCCAATTAGGTCACGTTGGTATTGATTTTGGAAAGGAAACAGCTTCTGTGTTTACTATAGCGTCTGTGGCCGTTCTAGGGTCAGCTATCGGCCACTCCGCTCGCACTGACCATTTAGATCTTCCTTTTTCCACCCGACCACATGGCTTGACCAGCCCACTAATCTGACCCCCGTTTGACCAATCGTTGGACCACGTCAGAACAGGTGCCATATCATACGCCACGTACCATATACAACTTCCAACTGCGTGGTACCTCGAGTATACCAAGTTTTCATAATTCACTGTTGGTGCCATAACGGTTTATTGATCTGTTTGTTCTCCGTCTGTCTGTCTGTTTGTCTGTCTTGTCCTCAGTATAATTAATAATATTGTTTTCAACATACATAACTTACATTATCTCGTACCAGACATAGCTTTGTCATAATTATTATCCATCTTTCTGTATGTACATTTATCTCTAATTCAGTAGACCTACCGGTCTGCGAAGAAAATGTGACGGTTTCTTAATACAGTGAACAGCATTGACAGTGAACCTATATAGCCTTACACATAACTAGCGCTAATTTTCTATCAGCCATACAGATGTCACTTTGGTATGGTTCGCTTACTATCAATTCGCTACTTTCTCAAGCAACGCGAACGACGTTAATCAGCGAATATTCCGTTAGTCTGCTAACTAGGCCATCTTGACCTATTTCCGCCCGTAACACGTGACGTGTTGAAGACTGGTCAACTAGGGCAAACAGGAGTACTGCCCACGTTAGTTGGCATTCAACACTGCATTCAGTAATAGCCGGACATCACAGTCTATGTCGTCGACGTATTCGATCTAGGTTAGAAAGGTAATCATTAGCGACACCGTCCGGTTATTTGAGTCCGAATTAGCTGAGTTCTGTCTTTCTATGCATGCAGTATGTATGACGGGGACCCTCTAGGCCTGATGGCGGCCGTTGACATGGGCACGGACATATAAGGAACTAGGTGGTAAAAGTACCTCGTTAGGTTGGGAATTAAAAACTATATTTAGCCCCTTGTCATCAGTCATCGATGATATATTCCGCGTACACATATACTTGATGGGTTTGAGTTTTCACTCAAGTTATATTTAGTCAATTGGAGAAATCTCACATTAAAGGCTGTATGAGACTATTTACGTTTCATTTGTACACCCCAAAGTTGTTATTTACTCGTATACTTATTCCACAACACTTAATATTTATAATAAATTTAATATTTTAAATAATAATTAGTGCGATGGACTACTAGGTATCTTGTATTCGAAGCATCAGTTGATTTGTGAAGGAATTCTAAGAAATCGAGTCCTACCACTTTGATTTCCAGGAAAGCGTAGACTAGTTATGCCCCTTTGTATGACTATATTAATAGGAAACAGAAAGTAGAGATTGAGGCCCGCTAGTAAAACAAATTCGATTCACATTATCGTGGGGGTGCAGTGGTATTTTGTCTACCATACAGCGATGGAAAGGCTTTTGGAAGTACAAACATGATTTTAGGTACTGTATGTCAAGTGAATGTACTTTGCAGTTGTGGCTAAAAATTAGTAAAAAAATAGCAACCATAAATATCTGTGATATTATGCCTTTAAGTTTGTTTCGAGAAAGCGTGGTCTCCAGTGCAATTTTTCACGCCCACAAACATCGATATATTTCAAGTATCGTAGCTGATCAATCATCACCCCATAAAACAAATATGTTTTTTGTTTGTTATATTGACGATCATCGACTAAAGAGTGCATCTCGACTGGAAAGTCATTTTGCGTGTCATAAATCTCTCGTCGCATTGAGAGTATATCATGGTCATAATTCGTTATTGTAGTGGTTATCAATGTTTATTGAGAGTTGCACTTTCTCTACGTGGGTCACGGGTCATCCAAGGGGTCTCTGAGGGTTATACCACTCGACTAAAGAGTAGGCCTATACGCTGACTGGAAAGTGATTGCACGCGTCATAAATCTCTCGTTATATGGGAGTATTTCATGGTTACAACTCGTCATATTGTCATATTTAGTTAACCATCCCAGAATGTGCCGTTTTGGTAGAAATTATTCATAATTGGTGAAGTTAGACCTGCGGGCCCACTACTAGATATCATGATCAGCTGTGGTCTTTGTATCCTGTCGCCAGCGGTTTATACATGCCACGCACCTCGTAATGCATGCCATGCACCTCTTTTACAGCCGATGCGGTCATCTTACCCGCCGTTATCTCTTCTTTTCCATGAATTACTATAGCTATTCCAGCTAAATTTGCATTTATAATTGTCCATTGAATACGGAATACATTGATCTAGCGGACTGTTCATAGAGGTCTAAGAACCTCCGACACCTATTTTACGGTAAGACGGACGAGCCCCTGCTGATGCAGATGAACCAACTCCACCGAAGTCATAATCAGGGTAGCTAAACAACTATTTCCAGCTTTTAACATCAATAGTAGTTTTCTGTTCCTTAAGTAGTTTAATTATGCTTTTCTTATCTCGGTCAAACACCCTCTCCCGTTTAGAAACATGTCGACTTGATTATTTGTGTGTCTCGGGGTCTATTTCTTGAGACGCCGCCACTGGTTCCACAATCTTGGCAGGGGTCTTGTTGGTTCCTTCATGCATGTAACAGTAGACGCCTGGTCAGTCTATTATGAAACTGGTCAACTTACGTCCGCGAAGTGCAGGCGGGCCTGTGGAGATATGTTTACACTGACCTGGCCCTGTTTCACTGTCTGGGCAGGAGGTATAGATTGACACACGTTTAAACAAATAGGTGCATACCTACAATGTAGAGACGTAATACTTCCCCCGTGTGTTTTCTCCAAACAAATACAGGGGTTGGGGGTGGTAGGGTAGAGGTGGGGGGGTTGGGTACAGTACTGTCCAACGTCTATTCCCAGGCGATTGCTGGCTTATAGTCAACACCATATCCGACAAGGAAGCGACTAAAGTACATACTCCGATGACCGTTGCGAACGTCAAGTACCACCGCACTCCAGGCGGTTCAAGTCAAATAATTACAAATGCATATTAATATTGTATGTTGTACACCTGTTGATGTTGGCTTACTCCAGTAATGCAGTCCATTACGAAACGACATAACTCTAAAATAGCTTTTTAATTTTAATTTTAATTTTCTTTTTGTAATGGTTGTTTAGTGTAGCTTTCTAGCTAAGGTAACCTTAATTCCAATCTTATCAATGATTTGGTCTATGGTTGTTGGTAATTAGTTACCTTAACTGTTTCGTACAGGAGAGCCAAAATCTCCTAGATTTGAGAATGCATAGGAACGGTGTCAGTGAGGTTCAAGGACCGTGTAATAACATACAACATTTATTCGTGTGGATTAGCCTTGGCTCATGGAGTATTACCGTAAAGGTTCTCACACACCAGTACCGAGCGATTTATCGCCGCGCCCATCGGCAATCATCAGCGACAACAAAAGGTTTCTATAAAATGTGTAGTTGCGAATTTCGCTTTTGGTGTGCAAGCTAACTTGTACATGAATGATATGGTTCTATCTCAGAACGTAAATCGTCGAGCTTGTCGCCACTGGTGTGCAAGGACCTTAATTAGCAGGTAAATGTATACAGATGTAAACTCTCTTTCCGTGATCACTGACACACTGTGTTAAACGACGTTTGACCGTCAGAAGGTCAAGGTCATGGATGTGTACATATGTACACGTATTGCATAATCCTTGTATGTACATCTGGAGTATTCTGTCAATCTCGCCATGTATGTCGAGTACACATTCCTCATCACGGTATAGCGGGTTACCTCCAGAACTAACCCTAATCCTGACACTATTTCAAGCCGGCCTGAACTCCTTGATAACCTTTCAAAGTGGAATGTGTAATGACGACAGGTAACTAACCATTTCAAAGACTCCACCGATACCAAGTGGCGCACAGATGAACGACTATGAAGGAACCACATCAAGGAGCAACCAATAAAGATGCTAACTGAAAACACGTGGCGATTTCTACCCCGAACTGCGCCATTCATCAAATGTTACATAATAACTATCTCAATGACCACTTCTGCTATGGCAATAGTCTATGTCTATGCTATAGAACCGATGTTCATTCCCGTTTATATGAAGACAGAATGTGTTTGGTCTGAAGGCGTGTTTGACTTTGATACCTCGTTACGGGGATATTTTGTCAGGAGCTGATGGTCGAGAATACACTATAGAGAGAGAAAGAGATTGTATATAGGCCTACTCCAAGAGTGGGAACCTTAACCAGGCCAGACTGCTGTGCTTAATGGAAGGGTCAACTAGGAACCAGACCAAACAAACACTTGGTCTCTCAGGCTGTATGTTCGGTGTGTATGTTCACCTATTTAGTATGTATTCTAGACCTGATTGTTGAGGCATCAGCGCCCACACTTTGGAATTGAAGGATCTGGATCCGTCTGAGACTGAGGTCCATCCAGTATGCAGAGTGTTCCTGTGTTCCAAGAAGAGTATAGACTTGCTCGACGTCTTACTATATCTTCTTCTGGAACATCCAGGTGTTTTCCAAGTCTAGATCAGGCAAGAAGTACGATGTTTGTCAATTAGTGTCGATCATATATAGATTTAGTTAAATGGTTTTTGATTTCAACATATTTTATTGACAAAAGTTCAAAAGGATTGGAAAGAAGCGAAAACACGTATCTCAGTCCTCTCCTTATTTACAGAGTATGATAAAATACGTGGTGCAGAAATATAGTGAATATATATACAAACAAGAATAAGTAAAACAAACAATATGTTAAATGGTGCCATTGACCAAGATATTCATTGCACGAATATACTGACATATTCAGTGATTTCATGAAAGTTACTTAGTTCGTATTTTCCCCGATACATGTATGATATTATATGGCTTACTGGCGAATGTATGTTTCAACTCGTAAATTAATTCCTTTCTAATTGTTTTCGGGCTTTTCAATAGCCCGTACCTAGATATAGACAGCTTCATTCATGTATATCCACCATGCGATGCTTTCATTAATAATGCTCGATTGCAATAAGTACTATGGCCAAATGTGTATTGTGAGTATACCGTAGACGATTAAGGCGTTCTAGACAGTAGCTTCTCTCTTGGTATACGTTCCTGATAGTAATTAACCCAGATAATGACGCATTTGCATTATAATGGCTTCCAGTACCTATTAACCGACAAGAACATTTTGTTTAGGAAGCAGGTTGGTCAAATAGTTTAATCAAGTTTCCTCTCTCTCTCAGAACTACTGCCATGTATGGATGCTATCTAATAAGACTCCCACAAACAATGCCAGAAATAGGCGTAAAGCCAATACGGAACCGAGATAAATTGAATACGGGCGCTTACCACAAACCTCACACATATCTACTCTGATCTGACCTATTTATTGGCTATCGAACTTCTGACCCCTATCGATGAACTGCTCTGATTCTGATGTTTCTAAATTTGGTACGCTCTGTCGAAAGAGCGCAGGAATCGATGGCGAAACGAACCAGCCGACATCTATCAGGTTTTGCCGTCTGCGCGACATGATGAGAGATTGGTTCACGCATGTTCTGAGGTACTGAAGTATGTCAATAGCTGGGAAAATACATTCAAATTGCATGATGTCGTCTAGTCTTCTCGCAAATTGAGACGAATATAGATGGCATTTACGTCAGCGCTCCCCGCGACACTCTTCAATTGGAATACTAGATATAGACTAATTCACCGACAGTGCAGTTAAAGCACTGATGCGATGGGGGGTCTATGTACGGTGCCATCTCTGCGATGGTACGTGGCACTATATGGTGGCACCGCGTCTTGACATCGCTTGACAATCATCACTAGCGGTCATGTAGTTGACATATATATTTGACTAGACAGTTCATCAATCTGGGTTCAGTGATTAGAGTAGTAAACTAGTTTTACCTTTTCAATGGCACCTGCAGTTAGGTGAGGTGGGATTCCGAGATGCGTGTTGTCGTATGATACGTTCTAACTATGCTACGTTTGACAGCATTGGGAAATAGATTAAAATCGCCACGAAGGGAGTTATTTTAATATATTAGAGCTCTTGATGAGAAAAGTCGGCGATTTTGGATGGTGTTCAATTTGGGACACTTTGTCGCGAGAAGTGCCAGTTTTTATATATTCTCGGAAGATTTTAACTGAAATCTTGTGAAAGATCTGGCCACTTAATGGAATTTGTAATGTTTGAAGTGAAACAGTTGGGCGCATATTTCTCTGGATGGCATAGGGATGCGACCATGCCTCTAGATAGCTCCCCCTCCTCCCCTCCCCAATCCCCCGGGATGCGACTAAGATTAGGATTCTCAACAGCTGTTCCATACTGTGTTCAAACCCGCAATTTGTGGAGGATCTACTTTCATATATACATCCGTTATATTGTCCGACCGTGTGCCCTCTATCTCAGCTTGACTTCCAGTTAATAGCAAACACATTCAAAGAAAGTTTTGGTTATTACATTATGTGTCTTATTCGTGCTGTGACAATTTTACAAAACGCGTGCAGATAGTTCGTAACCTGGAACATGATATGAAAGTAATGTCCATATAATACGTCAGTAACATGAAAAACTTATCTAACATGTTTCCTTTGATAACTTTCCGTAGATACTTTTTTTTTATGTCGGTATTATAAGTTGTGACGTAAACAAATTTTGAAAACGTGACGTGATTAGCTTATCGGTCATGTTAAATGAGTCGGATGTAGTTTTCTTTTCTGCATTCAACGGAGCAGAAGAGTGACAGACGTTGCGTGCATGTCGTACTAGTACTTATTATATGCCGCGTATCATTCTCTCACCATAGGGGTACTTATTCCGCTGACTCTCCATGCCGTACACCCTGGTACACATCTAGCGGGGAACTTGCACAAACCGCCAACCAATGAAATAATTTTCCAGACGAATTCGCCGTAAAAGAATCTATCCAATGAAATAGATGGTATCATTGTTCTATTTATAGCTCCTATAGACTGTTTGTGCAAGTTTCTCTCAAGATGTGTGCCAGGGTGTACGACATGTGAGCGGAATAAGTAACCCTGTCGTGCGAGGGTGTCGATGCAGCAGAGGAGAGTGACAGTCGTTGCTCGCAAGTATGTCGTACTTTGTTTCTGAAGATATGCGGTGTATCTAACGAGCGTGTGAACTGCATGCACATAACGAATGTAAAACCTTCCACAGCAGGAACATCGCGGTTTAGGTGGCGACCACCCTGTTTTGTAACCAGTTCTGCGTACCCACAGCGGACAGAACCTCGCACTAATTAATCAACATACAATCAAGAATGAGCTGAAGGCATAACAAAATTATCAATTAAATCTGTTAACACGGGATCAGTATTTATGGCACTTCACGTCACTATCCTGCTCTCCTGACAGCGATAACACATCATAACATGCTGTCACACTACGACGGTTTTCGTGTGTTCAGCATTATACATTATTTTATTGGAGAGGTTGCAAAACGGCAACTTTCAAAACGGTGCAAATGTTCAATTTAGAAACTATCAATTAACGATTGATATCGTCTAAATTCCAAACAGTAGACCTTT
>JAULBP010090049.1:0-12275 GCA_032355345.1 Lepetodrilus pustulosus | reverse complement strand
AGAAAGTTCGATCATCGGGAACAAGTTGGGGTCTTTCTGGGGTATAAGCCCAGTACCCTGTTCCCGACATTTGAATTAGTTGGGCCCCCTGGGCTTATACCCCACGATATACGGTAATTTGATAAGTGCTTAACACAGAAATGCACTACCATTATTAACCATACAGACAAAACATATAATTACAAAATTTGTTTGCAAACTCCAGCGAGCAACTTTGGCTTGTCCATAGTATAGTAACTACTGTAGTGATTTAAAGAGTTGTTGTTTTTAAACCATATATCATTCTGTGTGTCTATTTTCGTCTGGCTACTGATGTAAATCGGTCATCTTGATTTCACCATGGAAAGTGAGAAGTGAAACCTGTCCCGTTTTTCTACTCCGAGCAGATGTTCACTCAAAAAAAAGGAGTAAACTGGATTTAGAACGAAGTTCTTGTATATGTATTCATGAAATCACAACAACTTATAGCATTACTTTGTACATGCTGTAAACAAACAGTACACATTAAAAATGGAAATGATCATGGGTTTTATCAGTGTTTGGGGTAAAATCTGTTAATATTTTCATTTGTGAGCAATCAGGCACTCTCATTGTAATATGATGTTTTGTGATTAGTAATGACAAGATGAACACTGAGATTAATTTGTGCCAGTTGTCTTCTGTATGCCCAAAGCATTATTTTGCACCAAATCCTCGCTTGACAGCATGCTCACAACGCTACATTATTGCTCCGAGCAGTGGGTTAGTGTACGCTCATTTATTAAAACTTCCTCAACACCATGGGGAATATACAACCCAAGCTGCTATTCAGGTGCTAGACCGTTTTGGTTCACAATTTCATCTCATCCTACCAGGTACCCACTCACTGCTGGTTGTGTTCTACTCGGATGAGTGTTTTGATATGTGTTGGTGGCCTTCACACATTTCCTTGGGAATAGCATACTTCTTCTTTATGTGTTCTAAGGTGTGTTAGATAGACTATTTGGAGAAAAGGACATCGAGAGATAAAAAATTAACTTTTAAAAATACTCGCCAGAATAGTGATACAAATAACAAATGTTATGAATTTCTACTCGCCCTTAGGATACCTTTAGGATTGGAAGAAATGGCCACGGTGAGCGGGCAAGTGTTAATTGCGAAACCTGGACATCGATCCATAAGTCTACTTCTACATACTGCAATATTGTATACGGTACCATAGAAATAATACCATGCAATAGGTTCAGAGATAAAACCAAGGAGCTTCATCAAATTCACTTATTTATTTTCCACTAATTAACACAATAATTCAAGTCTCCAACTGTTTTCTAAATTTAAAATGCAGCTTGTTTGAAAACAAGTTCCCTGGAGAGTTTAAATATTTGATCGAGGGCTTCCATGTAATGTGTAAGTGAAAATGTTACATTGTGTTGAAGCTGATGGAGATGCCAAATATTCCTCATAGATTGGGTGAGAGTTTTGTTTTTAAAGCTGCTTAAAATTGCTTTAGTCCTGTTAGTAGTGTATGAATTTCAATGACATTGAAAGCCAATCTGAATTATACATGATTTGATACTTTTGATTTTTAGCTAGTCTTGATTCAAGATACATCACGTATAGCTCTATTGTGTTACATGTTTGAAAAATATTTATCTACTGTATTTCAGCCATGCTGTTAATTAGTACTAGACTGTTTGTAAGACTGGTTATGTCTATATGTGTTGTCCTTGCTAAATATTTGTTTTGATCATCACAGCTTTACTGGGCAGTCTACGGTCTAGGATGATGTTTTTTCTATAATGAAACCGAGATCAGTACATTGTGTCATTAAATTTGTTGGTTTCATTTAAGGAATGTCATCAAGATAGCCACTTAGATTTCATGATTTAACCAAGGCCCAATGTCCCATACACTATTGCAATGATAGAAATTCTGAAAATAATGAGGGGGTCATTCTCCATAGGCCTAATGTTAATGGTGGCCAAATCTACATTTTCCAGCGGGGTCCAATAGATACCTTTAACATTGCAGATTTACAAATGACCCACAGGACCTCCTCTTTCTAGTCATCTATGTGTGAGATATTCCCACATAGACATAAAGCACTATTTCAATCAATGAAAATCTGTATTTCGAACATTGACTATTGTCTTATTATCGAAAAGTGGAAATATTTTCTGTTTTCTGTTTCTTCCCGACAGTAAAAGGGGTAAAAGTATAAACAAATCCTGAACTGTCAAGGTTTTAACATAGCCAGTAGAAATGAGACAGATTCTTCAGTATTTCATTCTGGATGTTCTTCCTGTTTCTAGCCAATATTAGTAGCCTAAAGATCATTACAGACACATTGAGTGGCTGGTAGGGCCATTCTAGTCGGCTCTAGTCAACACGTCTGGCTTTCCAAGCAAGTCTTGACCTTGTGATGAAGAGATTCATTGAAGGCTGAAGTAGGTTACGCCGATGGTGGGGATGGTGTAGAGTGTGGGGGTGGGGGAAAACCTGTTGTTAGTTGTAATCAGCTTTTCTTCTGGCGGTCTGTTCTTGGCGCATTGCTTGATCTGGGGATCACGAGTTGTCTGACAATCCCAGGATTATGCAATGGTGAGTATGTTGGGATCCTACTGGGATCCAATCCTTCTCGCTGTGGATGCTTTGCTTCATTATATCTAGGAACTGACCTCAATTGGTCTGTATCTTTGTATGTCTTTCTTGTAATTTTATCAACATTTCTGAAATTATTATGAAGCATATCGGTATGGCGTATAGGGTATTATGTGGTCGTGACATATAAGTGAAATATATACCTGTGGTGACAGGAAAGCTTTCATTCGTTCAGATCATTTCAATTAAGTTGTTGCATGCCCGAAATATTTTCTTAATTTATTTTGAGTATTGAGTATCAGAATGTGTATGTAATTTATACGCTAGCATTAATGACATCCATTATGCCATGGTTTCTTGCTCATGCATGATATAACAATTCAAGATGTAACAATGATGGAAATTGACACCCATATTATGTAGCTTCACCACTAAAATCTGGCGACCGCTAAGAAATCTCATGACAATGGATACTTTGTGCATGTCAGTATTGTAGACGCCGTACTGGTGACATGACTAGTGATGAGTGTGTGTCAATGCAGTGATTGATATTACATGTACTGTACGAGGACACACCCAATGTGCCCAGTCAACACACCGGTTACACACCTGTCTAAGGTAGCTATGGTAAAGACCCCATCTCAAAGGATAGTAGTCGTCTACCAATTGGTATCGTTGCAAATGGGTGAAAGATTCCCGCAGCGACGTTAAACTCCATAATCACTCACTACCAATTGGTACAGTTACCGCTGCATTGAACGTAGAAACGCCAATGTTGATGAATTGGATTGCAATAAAAAGTTATTGATACTCAAAACTATCTAAAATATTATTTCATTAGCCACCTGTAAATCAATATGTTTTAGGGTATTTAATTTAATTTGCGTAATTGACATACAAAAATAGTTAAATTTATGCAGTAAAGTTAAGCTAAGACATATGAAATAGTGTACACCCTGGGCACCTTGTGCAAGTTAAAGTAAATTTGTAAAGGTATATGTCATGCCTACACATTGGTACATTCCCTAGATGTTGAACAACTTTTTTTCGTGACCTACTGATACATGAATATGGATTATTATGTAGTTGTACTCGATGATATATCAGTAATTGATCTTTGATTTGTTGACCTCGATTATTGGTGTCAAATTCTTGGGGCAATGCACATCAACACCTGTCTGAGTTCTTACAGGACAAACACCTGTACACACCTGCACTCATACCGACACACATATTCATGCGCACACGCATGCACACACACACACACACACACACACACACACACACCTGGAAGACATTGGTCAAAGACCTTCACAATTGACCTACAATTGAAATTAATTTTTATCTATTTCCCTTCCATATTGTCTCTACTCCTTTCCATCTTCATAGCTATGATAGATTTACCATCCATCTCCTAACGGCCATGTATTGGTGTTTACCTTGTTTACCTCAGTATTGTTGTTGTATGCCTAGTCTGAACTGTCAACTCTGTGTTAGGGTTTATTAAATATTTGCCATCAGTTAAGCCAGGTATAAAGAATATGGATTCTTGGAGCTCGTAGTGTATCCACCAATTTACTAAGGGAGTGTCTGATGTTGTGGGTTTTTGTTAGCATCCCCGTTTCATTGATGTTAACCTTCTCCACCCTGGAGGCAGTTAGAGATGCCATACAGGTAGACAGTTGTTGCTGATCAAGAAAGGAGACAGTGTAGTCGCTTATCGGGAAGTAATGTTTTGTCTACCCCCAAGGGAGAGTCGGTCTGGTGGGTGGGGGGTGGTGGTGGGGGTGTTATCGCAATCATGGCCCAGATATATCTGTTGTACAATGTCTTGTAAGGAGGTACGGCAAACAGGATAAGCGACAGGTGTCTATATACGACCAGAGATCACAGATACAACAGCAGTTTTAGGAGAACGATATTATCACACTGCCTCCTTGAAGAGATTTATCCAATTCAATGTATTTTAGTAGTGAAATATGACCCCCATTGCATCAAATATTCTGGTTTCCATTAATTTGGTGTATTTCAAATATACTATTTTAATGTTAGACCCGACTAACTGACTAAAATATGAAATTATTATTATGCCCAAGCGAAAATGATCACAGAAAAATCTGTAAACCAAGTAAAAGTTCAACTATGGCTTTGCATATATTATAAATGTTCAAGATGCAAAGTAATAATTCAAGGTTATTGCAGGGTCGTACCTTAAAAAATATATATATGGCATCAAATATATATTAATAAATTCATAGCCCTATGTATAGATTGGATGATTAGTAGGTGGACATTTTTACATTTAGCAATTGAGTGTTAGGATCATTTGTCCCCACGTCATCATGAAGGAAGTGGACTGATGAATCACCTGACAAGATTGACAGCTCTACGGCGTGTCATCAAGTACTTGCATGATCTGCCAATGATCGAAACTGACACTCTTGCGGCTTCAGAGCTGTACATGCAATTGGTATAACAATGACTGAAATTGACACCCATGTAGTTGCGTCAGCTAGTACCTGCAATACACAACGACTGCAATTGACATCGATGTAGCTGCACCAGCAAGTACATGCAATTGGTATAACAATGACTGAAATTGACACCCATGTAGTTGCATCAGCTAGTACCTGCAATGATATATATATATTACAATCAGACTGTGAAACCAGTCATTTCGTGAAATGACTAAAAATGTCATTGAATTTCGATATATTCAGACAATTTTTAGAATGCCTGAAGTGAAAAGAAGGACTGCCTTTATTTGACAGATGGACTGGCATGAGTTTGATGAAATAAAATGAAGATAATATGTACATTTATATAAGCATTCATACAATTTTGTGTGAATACCTGTAGTAATAGAATATTTTGCAATTTTGTCATGTGTGAATACATATAAAAAAAAGAAAGACATTCCTTCATCATACTCATGCCATTCTATGTGGCAATTAAAGATAATCATTTTGTAATTTCAGGCTTTTAAAAAATTGACTTAGTGAACCACAGTGACTGAAATTGATGTCCATGTAGCTAGCTACACCAGCAAGTAATTGCACAGGTAGTTGCACCAGCTAATACATGCAATGGTATAACAGTGAAATTGACATCCATGTAGCTATACCACTAGCATGTGGAAGGCTAGATAATACATTTATATGATAATCCATCGGATAGTCCTGGCCCCGAGATTAACCAAACCTTTTTGAGCATTTATTATGCTCAATGAAACTTTGTTCACAAATCCCCATATGAAATTTGACCTTGAGTATGAAATTATACTCAAAAGGTTTAATAATTTTGGGATATAGCTAAAAATATGCATTGTAAATTTGTAGTATAAATTTATTGAACGATTATTAAACTGTAAAATGAGGAAGTTTGAATTAATTTAGAAAATTACGTTAACTTGAATCTACTCGCATTTTCTAAGTTGAGTTTGAATATTGAATTTAGTGACTTGCTTTGGTTAAAAGAAATTGTATCGACTCTCGTTTTCTTAGTTGACATGTCGACACAGACACGAGTGAGATCATTGCGAAACTGAGTGAGGACGATCAAACGTTCCGATAATCCGTAATCCTGCATTCTGATCCGCGAACGGGGTGAACTATTACAGCAATTTACTGTGGTCTGATTGGCTGGATTGAGGTGCCTGTGTACGGGTCATACATTGGCTGGGCCTCTGGAATGCTGGGAATTTGTCGCAGTGACAACATCAAGGGAGCCGAGATAGTGGGGGAGGTGGGGCGTGGCGATTGCACAATAACAATGCATGGCCGCGGAGAGGTAGATATCCTGATTGTTTGTTTTGCCAGGAAAGAAAGTTTTGACAATGGTGTTGGTACGACTTGTAAGACTCGTGTGGCTCATAAGAATGAATTGAAAATACACGTTTCAGGTTTTTTATTAGGGTGCAAGACCTCAAAATACTTGCGGAAATGGAAAGAAAACAAATATTAGCTCATCCACGACAAGCCGGTGCGTAAATATATATATAGCTTGGGCCACAACTGTTCATGGCTCATGCAGTCATACGTGTTAATGGAGAAGTATCGGCTTCTATGTAATATAGGACAATGAACCATACAACAGAATGCACATGTTTGGCACTGGGACATACGAAGGGGATTTTATCTAAAAGACGATTTAGACAAAAAGTTAAGACCTGAAGTTTTACACAGATTATCAAATTAAATTTAAATGTCCATCTAAGAAACGATTTAAACGAAAAGTTAAGATTTGAAATTTTACATAGATTATCAGATTAAATAAATATGTCAGATGTGTAGTCTTTACTGTATGATATGGGTGAAATTTATGGCCAAGCCAACTGCTGTAATAGTATTGCGAAATTTAAAAACTATTTTGCTTTATTATTAAAATAGTTTCATTTACTAAACATGTTTAACAATGTCTCGTGTACTTACATTACTTCATTATTCCATGATGTTTCTTTTCTCACCTGTAATGTGCAACTGGTATTTTTATGGGTTTTTTTGGTTAAAATCTACTGAAACACTATTGTATTATTTATCATTTGCTTTAATATATATCCTTTTAAATCTGTAAAGTTCAAGTCATGACTCTGTCTTCTTATGTTATCGTACAATATCGTTATTAGTTAATGCAATGTAAAGCGACAATATTCAATCCAATCCAGTACTATCTATAGAAACCATTGATCATTGAAAATGTTATCGATGCATTATTATCGGACCTCTAATAATAATGACAGCCCTATGTTATGGATCTGTACATAATGTAGTATGTGTGATAACAGCAGGAATCCAGTTCCAGTGGCAGCCATAGGGTATCATTGTAGGAATTGGCATGGATGATGACCCTAGGGTAGAATATTGGATCATGTTTATCCTGGTGGTCGGTGTCATGTCATTGGCACTCTATTTACACCTCGGTGTCATGTCATTGGCACTCTATTTACACCTCGACCAGGTCCTGCAATGGAGTGTATCGGGTATCATTAGATAGGGTAGCTCGAGATACGATAGTACTATTCAGACATCTTCAGGAATATGATATCATCAGTGTGATAGCTGGTATTTCTAATACCTGACAGATGTATTTGCATTATTTTATGTGCTCTTCCATATATCACTGAATTTCTTTGCCTGCAACATTTTTTTTACAGTATGTGAATGCATCCCATCTCCAAGACTAAACCAATTTGTGTTGGCCAATTGCAATATTTTAACTTTTTTAGATGAATTTTTTTTTGGGTTTTCTTTAAAAAACAAAAACAAAAGCATAGCCTAGTGCTAGCTCATTATGATTTTAATGTTAAGATCCCTGCTCCTCTTCTAATCTGAAATTGAAAACTTGAAATTTTTATGCAATATAACTTTCAATGTAAATGTTTTTGTTTCAGGTTCTGAGAATGAAAGTGCTCAGTCCTGGTCTCTGCCCATTGAATGTCTGGACACAAGCAACACCATCGCACCTCTCCCTCCCCATCACCGTCAACACAACGTCCTGAACACCTCTCCTCCAGCCATGTAACCAGCTCTCGGAAATCTGCTGTCGTCGTCATTTCATGTCACTGCTGTGTGTCTTGTAGATCGAGTGCAATGCTGTAGCAATACTGCATCCATATGCTTTAAGACTGTGATAAGTGCGTAACTGGTTGTACCGTGCTTCAAGAGAAGATCGCTAACGATGTTTTTCCGGCAATGTGACTGACAACATGGCCACCGGTGTTACAGCCACAAATATCTCAGATAGAAAGGAGCTGTTGGAGGCCAGCAGATCTCGGAGCGGAAGTCTGAAGCGTGACAGCAGCGAAGATATTGAGAATCTTCCCCCGGAAGAAGAAGGAGAAGAGGTTGGAGTAGGAGGAGGAGGAGGAAACCAGACCCGATACCGATCCAACGTCACCAAGATGAAAGAAATGTTCCAAGCTGCGTCCTCGTCCAACGAGATGGGAGGAAGGAAGCCCGAGATAAAGCTGACGAAACCGCTGAGTGCTCCGCCGTCCAGTAATGTCAGGGTCCGAGACGGCAACCGACCACCGCTCCATGGCGACGCGGACAAGTCGCCGGAGACCAAACGCAAGAAGGTGTCGAAGACTCATAGCGACGGTTCTAGCACAGACAGTTTGCTGGAAGCCACGAACCACGTCCAGCGGTTCAACTACACCAGGAACATGTTCGCTCGGATGGAGCAGGAGAATAAACTGGCACAGGAGCGGGAGCGCAACATTCGGATACGTCGAGCGTCACCAAATCATATGAGCCGCACTCCTCCTGCCCTGTCTCCTGTGAACACCTCTCCTACCAGCCCAGACCACCATAAGCCCATGAGTCCAGAACATCATCATACACCCTTAAGTCCAGTCCATCATAAGCCCATGAGTCCAGAACACAACAAGGCCTTGAGCCCAGAACGTCACAAAACAGAACGTCACAAGCCGCTGAGTCCAGAACCCAGCAGGTCTTTGCAGTTAGATTCATATCAGAATTCTTCTTCTACTAGTGATCTAGATTCCAATGTCCTATACATGGATCATAGTATTAGCAAGCAGAAGCTCTGTGGGTCGTTGGAAATGCTGAAGGGAGATCGACACCACGACCGAGAAGGTGAGCGGATATCATTGTCCTCAAATGCAGGTTCCGGTTCCGGGCCAATAGCCAAATCTGATGTCACAGACTCTGTAGTGTCTTCCAGTATAACTCAGTTGTATAATAAACCACCTCCTTCCTACTCTTCTTCAATGCGAGGTGCCGCATGGCTCAAACGGTACGAGAACAAGGACAAGTCTAACATTCCAAATGAGGACCAATCCTCTACGCTCAATGGGGACAACGACAAGATGACCGAGCTCAAAGGGAGGTCGAGTAGTGATCCCCCGAGTGTTTCTGTTAGTTGGATCAGACCCAGCCGGTCGACTCGCAGATCCACGCAAGATGGTGATCAAGGAGACAGCTCTGTGCAGTTGGCTGATGCCAGCAAATCAAACTCTGATCAAAGTCTTTCAAATTCACATTCCAGTGCTAGCGAACAAATCGACATTTCCAAGGTCACAATGAGAACTAAGAAGGATGGCTCTGTAGCCAAACCGGGTCATCGTCTTAGCAAGGAGGAGATCCAAGCGGCATTACAACGAGCTGACTCTTACCTTCAGAATCGGGACGATGAACCGGAACCGGAATCTGAGGCCAAGAAGAGGTTGCAAGAACTTCGGCAGAAGCGAGCAGGCATGGCTAACAAGAGACAGTCGTGGGATGTAGGCAGACAAACTGAAGACGATGCTCCAAAGGACAGAGACAGAGCATCTTCGCTGTCTGAAGAAAGTGATAGAACTAGTCGAAGAATCAGGACATCAGCGCTCACAGATAAAGATAAGGTGGAGGATAATTTAAATTCTGTGTCCGAAGATGTCGCCACTGCCTTCATAGAGCTTTCAGACTTTGGACAGTCGGAAATCGATTCAGAAATTTCGAAGTCTGTCTCTTCTGGTTCTATCTCCCCAACCTCTTCCAGACCCACTCCCATTCCAAGGCGGTCGGCCCCACCTCCACCCACCAAACCCCCGAATATGCCCCGCACTGGCCCACCGCCCCCGGTATCTCAGCCCGGTACTAAAGTAGACTCTATGCAAACTGAAGACGATGACATCGTCCAAACCACATTTTCTGCTGTGTCATCCGTGAAGTCTCAGCTACCAACTCTTGACTGGGATCCGTCTGGTGAGAGTACTGATGAACCGGATCCTCAACTGGGTTTTGTCTCACGGGATGACAATGACTATGTCAACCAGCCAAGGTAGGTTAATACAGGGTTTGCTTATATTGCTCAGAAGCTATATATTTTTTAAGTACAAACAGGCTTTATTTGTGTGTGTATTTTGGTTATACACAGTCAGACACTGTTATATCGGACACTTTTGTTTTTGTTTAAATCTGACTGGTAAGCGAAACAAGTAAGGTATTGTTTCTCGAAGCTCTCGTATCGACTACTAGACCATAGCAGTCTTGCTACAAGAGTACTTATGATCTAGTAGTAGATACGAGAGCTTCAGGATACGATACCCAGATCATCGGATCAATCATTCATCGAGTTCAAGTATATAGTACTCTAGGAAATCCATAATAATTATAAGTTTATAAGTGGAGAAACTGGTACAATGGAGACCATTATAATGGGGTCTGACTGTAATAGATTTTCATCCTAGGTTGGGCATTCAAGCTGTCTCATCAAAAAATAATTTAAATTATTTTGTTTGTTTGTATTGAGCAAAGCGATATTTGGTACATGGCGATAATAGGTCACTAACCAATAGTCGTATATCTGCATGGAAGAGCCAGTGCAATTTAAAAATTGTATTCTGGCTTATGTTTCACGAAAGGGTGGTACTGTAGTCCTGGTTCGTCACAAATGGGTCAAAGATTCCTGTAGCGACGACAAACTTCATAATCACTCGCTGTAGTCAAGGTATACTTCATGCTTTGATGTACGCCTCAATTTAGGCCCTGACTATAGACTGTCAATAGTCTCAGAGGATGAAAGTAAATTATTCTTAATAAATTCTACTGATGTATATACTATTTGAATATGAAAGGAGCCTCTGAATTTCTTTAACCTCTTCCCCACAAAATCTAGACTTGCTTTTGTCCATAGGAGATATTTCGAATAGTATCAGAAAACAGGGTCTGTGAGAGAGACTAGCCCTGACTACTCCTACGACCCTTTGATGAAATTCAGGCCTATCTTCTATAAAACTACATATGTATAGAGCATTAGTTAGAATGTTCTTGTCACCTATGAGTGAGATATTCCCGCTGCGATGTAAAGCCTTAATTTGATCAAAGCATGTTTTTTTAACTGACAACTAAGGTATTTGACATTGGCTTTGTTCTTCTGCATGTTATGTTTTATCCATCATGCATGTTTGTGTGTGATCCTGTGAATTATTGCATTAGATGTGTCAACAGCATCACTCATTCACTATAAATACACCACATACTGACACACTTATAAAGTCTTGAAGTTAAGCTATTTTGGGTAGGCCTACTTGTCGAGCTTCTCACAAAAACTAGATCTGGCAAGCTATCAGTCCTGGAAGAGTTACTTCCCTTTCACCATAGCTTTGCCTTGTGTAAGGTTGGTTCATTTGTTAGTTGAACTTCAATTTCCTCTTACCTTTTCCAAAATTATTATCATATTGCTTATGAGCAAGCTGTATGAATGTGTCAATCAGACTCATGCAAGAAATGTATTTATTAGTTTATGTATTTTCATGAGAGGAAAAATAAACAATTAAAAATGCATTAATTTACGTATTTCCTCTATCATCTAGAATTTACATATTACCAATACACATATTCGCTACTGCACAAAGTACACCATCTTCCGAAACACACCTACCATACCTTGTTAGTATTGTTAATATTAATATGGGATAATTTGATAGCTTTTTATGTATCATTTTACAATGAAACATGTCACATATTAATATTCCTCATGTATCAATCAAACACTTTATATGTTTATGTACTAAGTAGATGGGGCGGGATGTAGCGCAGTGGTAGAACGTTGGACTTCGGAGCAAAGGGTACCGAGTTCAAATCCCACTCCACGGGGGCCCGGCATCAATTTCGCCGAAGTTACATTTCTGACGCGATATTGGTAGGATGCACTGTCTGTAGAGTGGCACTACAGTTATCATCCTTGGTCTG
>JAULBP010089951.1:0-12276 GCA_032355345.1 Lepetodrilus pustulosus | reverse complement strand
TAATCCTTCTCATTCTGGTCCTCAGCCTTTTCGTCTTGACCCTCCTGGTCCTTGTCCATGTTGTGTTCATCCATTCCATCCATGTCTTTTGTTTAACCTGTTCCTTCTGATCCGTGATTGCATATATACTGGACTATCGAGAAGGTCGAGTCGCTGGTCTGATGAGCCTGCACCTGTCCACTGTGCGAAACTGTGCAGTCTTTGCTATGGGTAATGGCAAGGCCAAGGCCAAGGCTCTACGTTAACTTTTTGAGGCACCTGTCCCTGTGTCCTATCCTTACTGTCGAGCCCTGCAGGCAATGAACTCTCTGGACAGAGGATGGGTTGCTTCAATCCAGAGCCATGAAATCAGTGATATACTGCGTTGTCAAACCCCTGCCTGACCCTTTCCATCTTCTTGGTGCGAGGCAGCAATATGTCAATGTCGTTCTATGTATGTTAGTAAAAAGGCAAATAAACGTCCAATTACGGCACTTCAAGATGATGACTTTTATGTACACCATCTACTATATAGCATTATTTTATAGTGTTATACTACAGTATTGTCTACATCATTGTACTACAGTTTTGTACTAATGTTAGTACTAAGTGTTCTATAATAAAGGAGGTGATCAAACATACATTTCTCACAACGTTATCGTTCCATTAACGACTGATGGCACGCACAACCATTTCAATGATTACAATCTTGTTCACAATTCTTGCTGGGCTACAATTTCATTCACAAATCTTGCTGTGCTACAATTTTATTCACAAATCTTGCTGTGTTACAATTTTGTTCACAAATCTTGCTGTGTTACAATTTCATTCACAAATCTTGCTGTGCTACAATTTTATTCATAAATCTGGGTGGGCTACAGTCTAGCTTATAAATCTTGCTGGGCTATAGTTTTGTTTTTAATCTTGCTGGGCTATTTTCGTTTTTAAATCTTGCTGGTCAACAATCTTGTTTACAAAGCTTGCTAGGCTTGTTCATTAACCTGGCTGGACTACAATTTTTTTCACAAATCTTGCTAGGCTACAACCATGTTTACAAACCTTGCTGGACTACAATCTTGCTACAATCCTTTTCACAGACCTTGCTGGGCTAAAATCTTGTTCGCATATCTTGCTAGGCGACAGTCACCTTCACAAGTCTGGCTAGCATCTTCATACTTGCGGAAACAGTGAGATTATGAAAAGAAAATACAATTGTTATAAATCTGATGGCCAATGTTCATTTTCCTTAGTCTGCAGCCTCCGGTGAAATTCTCTTGTGAAATATTCAATGATGTAACCCGAGTATCTGTAACATATATTTACATAAAATTGATCCATCACATCGCAAATTTCACATAGAAGAGAAATTAACAAGAATTTGATTTAGACCATGTCTCGATGCATTCATCTTTGACATTGATCACGTTTCCCTGTGGTCGGCTCAATTGCCGTAGGAGATAACAGCGCCCAGTATTAGTTGATCTCGAGATGTTGTACAATTGTAACTGGCCGCCTTATGACTTTTTTTTCAACATCAAACTTGGTCATAGCTTTGTGACAGAAATCTTTGGGGAGGGAAAAAAGGGTGGATTTTGGACATTTAACTCAGTGTTTCAATTATGAGCTGTTTCTTGTTTTATTACAATTAGATTTCTTTGTTATACGGTTATTATTTGCAGATATTTCGATGGCTTTGTTTGAGTTGGAAACGTTGTAACCAAACTAACACGAACGTGGAGGTTTCCGTCATGTTTTGTAATTCATTTAATGACTTCCTCCCAAGGCAATGTTTATTTTTGGGGGTTATTTCAATTTCTTAAATTGAATTGAATTTGATTTAAATGTTTGTATTTGAACTATGATGAGGCATGAGTCATATTTAATTTCCTATAATAGCACAGTTGGTCATTACTGTTTTTTTCTTTTATTTTATTTTTTATTTTTTAAAATTTAAATGTAATTTCAACAGATATTCAAGATGGGTTTTCTAATAATGGAACTTAGTAGTGACATAAATAGCTTTCTGTAATTTAAAATGCTAAAAATGTGGACATGCAAAGTGTGTGTTAAGCTTAATCTTTAGATTATATGTAAATTTTAACAATTGACAAAAAGCTCTAATGCTATCTTATTTGGTAAGAATAATCTGTTTTGCAGATTAAAGTACAAATTGTAAACTAGGGTTAACCCACATTCGTTTAGGAATATTTGATACTATTCGATGTTTCAATGTTATATTTTTTGACAACACTATACTTTAACAGCTGTCATGTTAACAGATACTTTAAAAAAAATGTATCTACAAATCTGTAAAAACAAATTACCGAATGTTTTTTCCCCAGTAATACCAAACATGAACTGAAAATATAATCATTAATACTAATAGATGATTTGACAAGTATATCTGTTTGTTTCCATTTACCGAAAGTCTGAACTTGTGACAAGAACATGCTCCAATTCCATAATGACACCTAGCGACATCTGGTGGTCGTCATATGGTGACCAGGATGTACGCCAGCGCTAATACGTATGAAATCATTCTAAATGCAGAATTTGAATTTACTTTTCAAATGAATCAAATGTGATGTGTTGATGGTATCTGGATGTTTACTTGACACAAACTGTTGCCAGTCTCGGGCAATGTCAATTTCACTGGAACATTTCAATAATGAGAAACATGTCATGAGCTTGAGGCAGATGGATCGCTTTTAGAGAAATAATTGAATATGATACCTGTGGTGAAGTGATATAGGTGTATGTATATATATATTATATGATGGTATCGCACCTTTTTATGATTTCATATAGCAGAAAACATATAAGATTTTTGTTTTGTTTTAATCGTCATCAAAACATGTTATTCTTAATGAAATATTTTGGCAATATGAATAATAAGTCGTATTTGTTATTTTTGAAGATTTTGTTTTAAACTTTAATCTGTTTGAAACGTCTTGATCTAAAACTAATTGATGTATTTCTTGGATTTACCAGTCTTTATGTATCCAGTTTTTCTGATTGGGTATAATTCGGTCACTACTCTCCTCGTGTATATTGTCAAAGAATGTGTCGGAATACAATTTTAATTGATATTTGTTTTAACAGCAATATTTATTTGGATATCATTAAAATAAACAGTATCAGGTAAATTATTCACTGCTGCTATTAAGCTGTTGTCAATATTTTATTTTGATGCAAGTTGAAACATGAACATGCAGCGAATGGATCTGTTTATCTTTAATTATTTCTGAAATAGTTGGATGGAAGTCAGATAATTTATATTTCAGGACGCTTGTGATCACAGGAATTTAATTATAGAATAATTTGAATATTTGCGTAGGTTTGTTGTAAATGTTTACTTCAGACCTTTGTATTTATTAAGTGAATGCCTTGCTGAAATATCCTGTATCACAGCAGCCATATTAAATTCACTTGACTGTCAATTATCCAATGATTTGCAAATTCACAGCTTGTTTAACCCTCTCCATGCTGGAGGCAACTGGAGATGCCCTAAACAGCAGTGCCTGTGCCTAATCCGGCAGGGAGAGGGTTAATTGTAGTTCAAATGACAAGGTTATGCCATGGTGACCAAGATGAGGATTGTTTACATTTCAACAAGTATTCATGGCATAAATATGCTTTCTGGGGACATGATCCATTGTCCTACAAACGTCCTAGCTCATTATTGATGTCCTACTAGTACTAGCTAAACGAGACCGAAGTTCACATATTGAACCAGGCATGCTTTAACCCATAGGTGCCATTACTACTACAGGTAAAGAGAGTTCAACTAGGTAACCATTTCCCTGGCAAATTATGACCGTAAATGTTTCCCAGGTGTTCCATGTCCGAGTCTGTGTTGACCAGATCGCTCGAGACACGGACAGACACGACAAGAGATGATAGAGACGCCGTCTGATGAGATGACGTCTCGCTGTCACTTCACAGACCCAGGTGGAGCTCATCAACCGCTGTGACGCAGTCTACGCAATTTCCACACTTTCTTTTTCCGTCCTGGCCTGTAAGCAAATGGCCGCTGCGGAACGAGGAACCGGCCTGCAGCTTGAAGTTGACCATGAACACTATTTAAGGGCTGTTGATGAAGTCCTCCAGGCTCCAGTCCACTTCTAGTGTACGGATAATTAACCTCACACTGTATTTAGCTGCATCACAACCTCTAAGCATTAACAAATTGAGGACTCACCAAGTTCTCGGGGAAAGTCAATAGGTATTTTGTTGGACGGTGTTTTTCTAGACATTGGATAAGACATTAGAGCGTAACGTTAGTCGTGGAGAGCTCACAGACCTGCGGGGCCCTGATTGTCAAGGAGGCTGTAAGTGTGTTGAAGTCAGGCCGGCTTCTGGCAGTGGGTGGAATAGCCCTAGAAATTGTCCAGTAATTAGAAATATTAACAGGCATCGGGACCTTCCGGGTGTCGAGGGCTCGTTTGAATCATTACATAACTGACTTTGTATTTTCGTTGAAATTTCGGTCAAGTTGCAAAATATCAGTGGGATTAGCTCAATGACTTGCTTCGAGGGCGGAATGTTTCATCATTAACAAGCTTCAGAACGTTTGTTCTTCTCAAGAATTGTTATTAACTACATCTGACACTTCCGTATTTTGAATTAATATGTGTTGTAACGTAATACCTATCAGGCCTTCAGTACCTGTCATACTTGTACCTGTCATACCTATAGTATAATTCATATCAGTAGTACATATCATGCTTATGTTAATGTAGTACCAATTGAACCTGTCAAACTTTTAGGGCCTATCATACCTTTAGGGAGTGTCATGCCTTTTGTGCCTTTCATACTTTTAGTCCCAGTCATACCTTTAGTGCCTGTTATGCCCTAGTACCTGTGTTCCCTTTTGTGCCTGTCATACCTTTAGTGCCATCATACATTTAGTGTATGATACCTGTAGTGCCTGTCTATCATACCTTTAGTGCCTGTCATACCTTTAGTGCCATCATACATTTAGTGTATGACACCTGTAGTGCCTGCCTATCATACCTTTAGTGCCTGTCATATCTTTAGTGCCTATCATACCTTTAGTGCTTGTCATACCTTTAGTGCTTATCATACCTGCCATTTCTTTCTGCAATGCCTGTAGTGTTTGTCATACCTGACCTGTACCAACTGCCATACCTTTAGATCCACTGGTTGGGATACTATTGTATTGCTATGGGCACACTTTTGAGAATGGATGTAGTGCAATATAAATGTGCACATTGTTTTTTATTATTATTATTATTATTATCATTATTATTATTATTTTTATTAATGTTATTAATGTCATTATTATTATTGTTATTTTTATTGTTATTAATATTTTAAATATTATTAAAGGGGCACCGCAATAGTAGAATGTTTGGACTTTAGAGCCAAAGGTCCTGAGTTCAAATCCCGCCCTGGCAGGCCTGTCATCAATCCGCGAAAGTTACCTTTCTGACACGATATTGACAAGATGCACTGTCTGTAGAGTGGCAATACAGATATCCTTGGTCTGTCAGTACCAGCCAGTGCTCTAAGGTTTACTGCAATATTCAGTGCTACGGGTGTTGCGGGTTTCTCCTGCTACACACTGACAAGTAATGATGTTAGTGAAAGATTCTACGTGGCGACTCTACCTGAAGAGTAGTACTGACCGTCAATTGTCAACCTTCTGCACTGATTCCCGTTGTACGTGTTTGAAGTTTCTAATACATCACATGTAATCCTGTGATGAATGGTGTGCTGCAAATGTCCTATCCTACTAGACGCAAAACTGATTCCACGATTAATACCTTTTGTACAAACAATATTTTGGGGAGAATCAGGTCTACCCATGGTATCCTGAGTATATTTATCCAACCTTAGTCGTGGCTGCAAGGCTGGCTAATTGTAAGAATACAGAGATAATACGGAGATAATACGGAGGCCAAGATCTATGCTTTTCCTACCCCTTCAGCCAACGCGGTTGTTTCTCTCGGAATGGATAGCTTCCACGACAGGCCACAATAATTGCATTTTGCGCATTATGATATATCATTGTCAAAATTTTCATGAATTTGTCATATGTGGAAACTGTCTTCTTTCATCTTGGTTTGTTCTTGTTTAGGATTATTAGCTTTGATTTTGGTCTCAAAGGAAAAGAAATGTAAAAAGTAATGACATTTTGATAACTTTTGTTTTGCAACCCAGTTCTAGAAATGTGTAGAAGTACTATATAGAAATATATAATTATGCTTACATTTAGAGAGATAGATATATATGTGGTTTTATTTGATGTCTTTATATATACATCGACCAACTAATAGATAGATTTAGCATACAATTGTTCTTTAATGATGGATGTAGCATGACTGGGTCTAATCAAAGAACCAAAGTAAGAATTTAAAGTGGCTATGGTATTAAGTACTCCATAAGTGCTGTGTTCTAAGCAGTTCTAGCCATTTCTTTATAGTCTAATATTGGTTGGAAGTAATATCTCATATATCCAATATTAAATTAAGGTAACTGAATTATGTTTTATACATCTATGTAAAGTGTTGCAAATGAAAGCAACCAACAGTGAAACTTATTCAAGGAGGTATCTTTATTTGCTTTATCTTGTAGCATTTTCTAAGTTAATTTGTTGCATGTTTAAGTAACATGGAAACATTCAAATATTATTTATATTTTATTTGTTTTTTATTTCATCAATTCAAAAATATTCAACATTCAACTTGATAAACTTTCAAATTTTGTCATGAAATTTTGCAAAGTTAACACTAATTCTTTTTATATTTTATTTATGTTAAGATGTGTGCCACTGTGTCTGCAGATTTTACATAAAGACAATAAATAAGATTGCTTTTATGTTCTCGAATCACTTGCAAGACATATCAAGATTGTAGAAATGTTTTAATGATTGTTGTATATTTCGGTGTCTGTTGTAAGGAATATTATGTGTTTGCACGGTAAATGTTTTATGTAATTAATTTTATACATTGCCTGGACAGACAGAAATAGGCAGCAAAGCTAGTAGGTTTGGATGCTAATAATATGTCCAGCAAACCAATGTGATCATTTAACCTAGTACTGGCAGCATTGGGCATCTCAAGGTGCTTCCAGTAGGGAAAAGGTTAATGTGACAGGAGTTTGAATCCATTTTATAGAGACCAGGACATCCTTTCACGAAGCTCACTCATCCACTATGAGACCATGGGGCTCTCTTTGCCGATAGTTAATACACTGCAAAGAGGGTGCTATGGTCTCTTAGTAGATAAGAGAGCTTTGTGAAAGGATACCCAGTTATTTTCTCATAAGTATAGTTTAACATCCACATCCAGTGAAGTAGTTGTGACCAGCGATTCTTCTGTAAACTAATTACCCTCTTGTCTTGTTTTGAAGGCATACTGTCACAGATGGTTGGCCTAGATAATGGTCATCGCAAATGGGTGAAAGATTCCCACAGCGACGTTAAACTCCATGATCACTCGCCTAGATAATGGTCAAACAAATTTCTATCTGAGACTAGTTGCGTTTGATTTATTCACCCAAAAATTGGCACTTATTCTCAAACACTAGATAATTATCACAAATTTCATATTTTATTTGAATTCAGGTTTCGAACCATTAACTGTCTTGTCTTTGTTGCATCAACTGATCTGTGAAGGAACCTAATTGTGTCATTTTATGTTTTAGTTGTACCACTTTGAGTTATGTCCCCTTGCATTAATATAATGAAGCAAAATAATTACAACCATTCAGGTTGACGACTGCTAGTTTATGCACTCGATTCAAACTATCGTGGTGTTGCATTGGAAGTTTGTCTACCATACAGGAGTGGAATGGTTTTTGGAAATACATGATCTTGTGTATGTCAAGTGAATGTACTTTGCAGTTGTAGCTAAGAACTAGTCCAAAACAACCATTAATATCTGTGATACAATGCCTTTGAAATTGTATCTTAATGTGTTTTTTTGGTTTTTTTTAATCCATTTCTATTGTTTTATTAGTTGGAATAATAGCTCTACAGAGCTAACGTTCTTTATTACCGTATTTACATATCTGACATTAAATAAAGTTTCTTCTTCTTCTCCTCTCCTCCTTCTTCTTCTTTATCATTTTCTCACTCACTCACTCACTCACACTGCTCATTCTCACCTATTCAATCAATCTACTCACTCTTATTCAGTCACTCGTTCACTAATTTTATTCCAATGTTAATCCAATTATGCTATTTTGGAAAATCTGTTCACCTGCAATAAGTCTGCACTATAATTGATCCCTCCACTCACCCACATTCAAATCTCTTCTAATGTCGACATTATTAGAAATGTAATTGAAGACATGTCTCTACATAAATACATCAATGTCGTCTAGGCGACTGACCACTGTATTTGATGCCAGTTATATCGTATTGATTTTTAAATATGAAACAAAATCGTGAATATTTAATGTTCGTATCCACGTTGGACTCTGCTCAAGTAGTGGATATTATCGATTGTCCACGGAACGTCCTGCTTGATTAATGATTTCATTCCACTTCTCGGGGACGGAATTGTAAATCGCAAACACATGCTTCATTACGACATTGTTTGCTTAGCCTTTGGTGAAGTCATATTCACATTATGGGTAGTTATACGTATTTGTTAAGAGCATGGAATAGTTTTTAAAATCAATGCTCTATTTGTCAAGAGTTTGGAATAATTTTGAAAAGGAATGCTATATGTACGGGGATATGTACCACAGATATTATGTTTACCTGTACCTATTTACCTGTATTTACCTGTATAATTACATCTTAATGACATATTTTTGCTAGTATTTTGTCAATGACTAAAGGTCAATGGAAATTGGATCCACCATACATCACTAGATGTTGGAGAGTTATGTAAATACTACGAATCATCTGTTGAGTGAAATATATAGGGAAATCATGTAGATCATGCATTGATAAACTTTAAACAGTTGGATGTTGAATATTTTTATGCTAATCGTGATCGCCACTCGCACTTAAATAAAAAAATTATATGGTTTTAAAAGTTAATACGATATATTTTCAATACAGTGTATTTATATAAAACCTCAAAAGTGTAGCAGCTTTGGAAATTATGATTACTGTTACATGTACCTGTTTTAATGATATTTATTAGGTGAGTGTATTTTTTTTAAAAAGATTTGTTGTGAAGTCAATGTTTCATATAAATGCAATAATTTAGTTTTTAAAGAAAATTGAACACTATGAAAATACATTTATGCTGAGAGTAAATTTTTATTACCTATTACGTTGCCCATTCAATACAGTTTCATGGTGTCATTTACGTTCAAAGGAAGTCACTGATCAATAGATCTTTCATGTTCGACATTTGATGATTGGCAAAAGGGAGACAACTCATGATAATTAGCGACTGGGGAAGGAATTTGTGCTTTGAATACAACTGATATGCCCAGTTAGCATTGAAATTTGTCTTAGATTTTTACGCAGTAAACTCCAACGAATCGTACTGGTATCATTAACTATCGGATTTAATTTTCTTAATGTAGAAGTACATCATTCTTATGCGGAGTATTTAGAATGGAGATGTGAGATCACGTCTTCAGAACAGTACACTGTCAATGTCTCTGGCAAGTATTGCCACCAGAGTTGGGAATTGTACCGATCTACAGAAGTAACCAAAATAATGCTGCTCACCGAGAAATACTTAAGTTCACCCCGACCAACGTACTCATAGGTTCATACAAACATATTTATTTTCTTTTCTTGATATAATGTTTATATCTGCAATAAAGTCCAATGGCCCATGTACAAACAAGTTCAGTCTATCAATAGATCAATCTAGTTAACACATTCTTCGTGTGCACAATTACGGTATATTTAAAAATCAATATTTTATGTATTGACTGATTTTAATATTAATGTTAGAAATAAAGATCGTCATTATATAGATGAACACATTATTGTGTGAATCGAAGGTGTGTATTGATTTGTCACGTTTATCAGTGAGAATTAATATTTCTGCTCTCAAATGACATTAGGTCGAGACTGCGAAATTGGCTAGTGATGTAAGCGAATGTGAAATGACAATATATTTGTAAAATTATCGAAAAACATTGTAACATGTGATAATGACGTTTGATATTAGGTCCGTTCTGACCTCTACATGAACTTTACAAAGTAATCAGGGCCAATAAACAGATAGATAATCAACAAATCTCTGTAAATACATGTACGTGGTTTTATATCGAGATAATATGCCAGGAAGTATGTCATCCCGACACAAATGTTGGAGAGTTGAGACTATGCAAGCAAATGCCAGGGAAATGCATATACTTTGATGGCACAAGTATCATAACATCCATATTAGTGTTTGTTTTAAATTCCTTTTTCTAATTCATCGCAAATGGGTGAAAGATTCCCATAGCTACGTTAAACTCCATAATCACTCGCTCACTCTTTTTCTAATAAAATTAGAATATTACTCAACACAACTAGTTCAAGGTCAAGTTAAGTACAATGTATTAATGGCAGCTGTGAATGAGTACATTAGCCAAGAAGCTATTGTCCACAGATATTAATTTTGATATATCCTAAAATCAAACTACATATTTCATGCTGAAATACAATAATTACAAGATAATGAAATGTCATGCTGATGTTTCCTGAATCTATCTATTTATGGTCGTATAAATTCAATCCAGTTCAATTCTTTAATGCATACAAGGCCACTGACCCATATATAATGCATTGACAATGTATTCAATAGCTAGACTGCAGGTAGACAGTCATTATTTTAAAATATTAATTAACATTAGATTTTATCCAGATGTTTCAATAACATCAACCCATTGATGCAAACATTTTGTGAACTTCAATAAATAGATTTTAAAATATTTGTTTCAGTCTTGGACATCACATGAATGGTTTTGTTACATAGTCCTTTCTGTGTTTAATCCATTGCAAAATGATAGGAATAAAAAAATAATTAGTACTGGATGCAATCTGTGAGGAAACTGAGGTGCAAGCCATTTAATGAACCTATCAAAATTACTCCAGATGTTATTCAATACGTGTCAGATGTAATATTTAAAACATGACTTATCTATCATCATATTCAGATTGACTGATTGTTAACACTTTCTATCTGCTAGCAAATCAATACATGTGACCTGGAAGTAGTGAGCCTTAGGGGTTCAAACTAAGTTTAAATTAGCGTTCATTTTAAATGTTTGATATATTGGATGGACATTGCTCATGTACAGCTTAATTTTTTAACGATTTGCGAACAATTTCCTTTGTTTTGTAATTTGCGTAATAATGCCACCTCATCAACGCATTTTGTTGAAACTAATGTAGATTACTCCATTGTAATTTCTCTCAACTTGTTAATGACATCTATATTGCATTGCTTGAAGTGTAAAATTAATGGTCAAATGTGTCCATGGCATTTCAGAAAATGGCTTTTCATTTCAGTATAATTTTATTGTCTCAGAAGAGAGAGCAATATTGCTTGAAAGTATTCTATTTAATTTGTATAACTGATAGGATATTTTATTTTGAGGATTGATATTTCATATTGAATATAATATTACCTGGTTATCAGCAATGACAAGCTGTAATCTCGTATTAATCATGGCAATTTTAAGAAAATATTGTATTGCTCTGATAATAAATGCAGTTTTACTTTCTTGACGACTTTAATTTAAATCAATTAACATTTGATTTTACATACATATTCTATAAAATAATCCATAAACAAAGAGATAATTAAGTTATTATTTCATTTGTACATGTTCTCTTTGTAACTCGAGTATTCTAAAAACATTTACAGAGCTTGTTTATATGAGGTTGATTTGAATGAACTATGTCCTATATACAGTTACATTTTTCATGCAATATTTGTTCTTTTCAGAGGTATGACACGTTGCAGTCCATAAGTTCACTTGTAAAGCAGATTATACATTTGACCGCATATACCTATTTTTCATTTTGGCCTTTCGTTGACCCATGATGCTATTTTTTTTTATCATTGACTTATTCTCATGTTGCTGTGTGTTCAAGAAAGTATATATTTTATGATTTAGTGTTGTGTTCTTGTTGTAGATTTACTATGCATTTTGTCATTGTTTTGATTACCATCCATATCGTAATGAGTTAAAATGGGTGGGTGGTAGCTTGGTGGATTATTAATTTTGTCTAAACTGATGATAAACACATTGTAATCAAGTTATATTGTAATCAAGTCTGTGTTGGTACAGTGCCCCCTCGATATAAGGCTGTTCGATACAGAGCGGATTCGGATATAAGGCTGGGTCAGATGTGGACCC
>JAULBP010089847.1:0-12280 GCA_032355345.1 Lepetodrilus pustulosus | reverse complement strand
AATTTCATATTTCTCGTATTGAAACTGGACAGCCTCGAAAACAAGCATCCTAAAAGCTGTTTGTGTCTTCAACTTCGAAAATGTCCCAACAAGAAATATGTCTTTGTTTGAAGTTTGGTGCCCATGCATTAACCTCTCAACTATCGTTACTTTCTAACGAAGTTCTGAGTAATTACGTTAGATTTGCAAACTCAACAGTTGATAATTATCAAACATTTCACATTTCATATAAACAAAAGGAGTGTAGTTCTAATTTTCTTGCCTTTGTACCCTCTAACTGCTGGAAAGAATTCCCCCAGTGTGGATCGATGAAAGGGACTTTGGCGATATAAAATTGATGATAATTAAGTATCACAACTGAATGTAGTTTGCAATGATATTACTCAAATATAGTGCTACGCGTCAATGGCACCTCTGGTTGAACGCCTTTAAGCCAAATTATATTCATGAGCATCATAGCATATAGAATGTTCATCGTTACTGTATGTTTCATCACTAAAACACCGACAGCATGAGTGTGCACAGTATAAAAGAAATAGAATCAATTTTATTTTTAGCAAACAAACCCTACGGGATTGCATGCAATACTACACTAAAACGTTCAGTTAAATCACATAACTTTACAAACGTTCACTGACTATTAAGCTTTGAAAGTTAACTGGTTCTGAAAAACATTAATGTAGTGGGATTGGCCTCTTTGAGTCTCGAAATGTTGTCAGTATGTATCTGATATGTGTATACGGTGCAATCCTAGGTATCGTTTCTCGAAGCTCACATAACTACTACGAGACCATAAGCACTCTCGTAGCGATCTCTAATACCGTACATGACGCGTGTATACTTACGAGAGCGCTACGATCTCGTAGTGGATAAGAGAGCTTCGATAAACGATACCCTACAGTCATACTATAGTAGGCAAGTGGTGGAATCCCTGGCCTAGTTTTCAATGTATCTCTGGTAAATCAATATCGTTCAATATCTATCTAAATTATTCATAAAGTTGCTTGTTAATACCTCCATGTTGAAAACTGATTGCTCGTTCCTTCAACCTGTGCTAAGTATCATCCATTACTGGACAGGTGTTGATCGTATACTTGGAAATATGTATTCGTGTGCGTGGGACGACTTACACATGTTAGACGTGATGTTACACAATTTCATCAGAATCAGATGCATTTGGATGTCAAGGGACTCCGGGGTGTATGTGACACTTGAACTTTGCAATGATTCAGAGACATTTAAACACCCTAAGGTTCTATTCACCGATAGCCAAGGTTCTATTCACCGATAACCAATGTTCTATTCACCGATAGCCAAGGTTATATTCACCGATAGCCATGTCGACCAAAATTACGATAAATTAGAACGTATCACCAAACTGAACAAGACAACTTGACAAGATTCATTCATAGAATCACTGAATGCTTAACAACAAAACTCATTACATTTGGTATGGTAACGATACTACTACTACTACTACTACTACTACTACTACTACTACTACTAGTTACTACTACTACTACTACTACTAGTACTACCACTACTACTACTAATACTAATACTAATAATAATAATAATAATAATAATAATAACAATAATAATAATAATTTACTAATAATAATAATTTACTACTAATAATAATAATAATTCGTATGTACATCGTGCTAGACTCCATGCACTATTTCCGTGGCCAAAGCACTATATTATCATTACCCCGATAATTACACTCATTATGCTTCTCAACTCCCTGGGAGTACACAATATAAGCTTCCACTTCAAGCTCTGGAAGGTCAATGGTCACAAATCCGTATCGTCCTACCGGGTACTCATCCGTAGGTGAGTGATCTTGAGCGAAACTGACCTCATTATTTAAAATATTTTAAATTATAGACAAATATTTATTCTGAAATTTGTTGTGACCTGATGGTAGAGTATCACTGACAGAAATAATATCTGTTGGAGTCTACTGGCACCCTTACACACGTCGAAGCCATCGCTTGACTGAGGGTCATTTACTTTGGCAAGACCCACGGGGCTAATTGAGTTAAACACACAGTCGAACGGTATTACACAGTGTCACTTCTTGTCATTTCCTGTCAGCATTGCTACACTGTCTGTCTGTCTCTGTGTGCATGTGTGCGTGTGTGTGTGTGTGTGTGTGTGTGTGTGTATGTATGCGTCTGTCTGTCTGTCTGTGTGCATGCGCGTGTGGGTGTATGCATGCGTTTGCATGGACAATGTACGCCAGATCGCGAAAGGTTTAGCTGTAATAGTTTGATAGCTTGACCATAACCGCGCTAATCACCTAATCACCGGCAGTGGCTCTGAATCGATGTGTTTGTTCGACAGTATGACAGTAGACCAGTGTCATAGATCCAGAGTAATCAGGAAACATTACTCCGAGTGATAGCGGATACGTAGCGTATACTAGTATATACCAGCATGCTTGTATATGGATTAATCTTAATCTTAGATTACGCCGTTGTTATTTTCCTGATATTCAAAGGTGGGCGGATGTATATTTTCAAGATATCAAGAATATCTTATTGACGAATTCTTGGTATTTAACGACGTGCAACAGAAAGCAATATTAACTTCAGAACACAACAATATATGAACATATTAATTAGCACTTTGTACGGATTTCCTGACAAAGTAATTACGGATATTACGCGAATTAGGTGATACTATATTGATACTATACATAATACTAAACTGAACCCAGGTGAACTTATATTTGACCTAGCCAGCATTGACGATCTAAGATCTGACATAACTGCTATTTATTCATATTTTAGAGTTGCACAACTTTTGCTGTAGTGGATAGTGCTAAAATAGAACTGGATTACTGGGCCAAAGATATATCCATTCTATTCATATCTTTCAGTGATGTTCCTTAAGTCAAATGCTATTATTAGCTGAATTAACCACCGACGTGCAAATATATGTTCCCATGGCACGACACCCATGTCAATTGATTAACTCCGGCAACACAAAGGTTAGCTTTCCACAAAGACAAAGGTTTCTAGTATTTCTACTGTGTCTCTGAGATGCCAGATGTGGTATATATGTACATCCTGGTTCAGAACCCGTATGCGAACGTTTATAAAATCGGTAATTTTAACAAACTTGCTTCGATGAAATAAAACGAAGATGTAATGTTTTGTACAGTTGCCAGGACGGTGACCATCGTGCTAGATACAGTGCCACAATATTACACAGGATGTACGGCAAGATGTCAATATTACACGAACAACAAACTCGGCAGCGTACCAATATACGTAGAATATATCGTTTATTGGCAATGAAGAATTGATCTATATGGACGTAGATATTTTCCAGATCTAAATGAGCAGTTATTGGAAAACATATTCACACAATTTACAAGAGTCGTATGCAAGTCTTCAAAGTGACCTTTGCATATATTCACGACACAAAATTAATCACCAAACTTACGCCAACTGTTATTGCCCTTCTATATGCCGCACAATAGTATATCTACACACATGCCTAGACCGGTGACAGCATATACCGTCATTATCGAATTGCATTGTAGATTGGCATCAACGGTGTGAACAGCTATGTTGGTATGTCTGACATGATATCGTACTTGTCATAGTATAATTCCTCTTGCTTCTGACAGATGAGACCATTAGTCAATTAGTGTGATGGAAAATTCACGAAATTGAGGTAATAATACAGTTTATTACGGAGCATTATATATGAAAATGAATTTAGGACGAGTAGCCATATTGGACATGCACATTTAGAATAATACTATTTTAACAACAAATAAATTGATATTTTGAACCGTCTACAGGCTCTGGGTTATCAGCAAGAACGTTGAGATACATTGTAAGAACAATTCCACCAGATTCCTAAAACCGAATTCGGAAATGTAGTAGAAACCTTCCTGCTAAATATCTGCAGCCCTTAATTATTGTTTTGAGCATATTAGCAATCTAGTAAAATGGCAGGCTAAAATGCATTACGTTCGGAAAAGCAAGTTACACTATGATCAGAATCAGCACATATAGTGGAACTAAAACACACTAGACCATATTGAACTTAATCAGACCCTTGGTGATCGATAGTAATTGCCAAAAAGCCAATGCAGAGATTGATTAAGGTGACAGCTGCGTACATTTGCACTACAACGGGCTGCAGCAATAGGGGACCAATCGACATGGAATGGATAAATTACTCCGAGGGTGGGGTAGGGTGGTGGGGGTTAGTGGGGTCATATACAGGACATACACCTGCGAAGGTTCATAGCTCCAACACAGACAATGGGTCACATCACATCGTTCAAATCAAACCAATTATAGGTAATTCAAACCCTATTTCAACTGATTTCAATTCGACAATAAACAACTGGATCTGACCAAGCCCTGTCCCAGTGGTCATCTAGATGACCGTTCGTTCACGAACCCTCTTCGTCATCAGGGTTCATATACTGCAGTTCATTTCAATCTAATACCGTGTATGTTGTCATTACATCTATGGACATTTTATTATTGCGAATGGCTTCACATGTATTTGTAGCTGTTGGGAAGATAAGTTGGTGGCGTCTTTCATGCATCTAAGTTATCTTACGCGATCGGTCATGGTCTAAAACTGCAATTTTGAAAATGTAGACACTTAAAATGTTCATTCAGAATAGTTCATGTTAGTATGTAAGATAGATTTTTTTAATAAAATAGGGATTCCATAAGCTGGGGTAAAACGACATGATTGTATAGATTTTCTGATGGCAAACAACCTGAATATGGTGGTATTTCCTTTTTCTTCATTATATCAATGCAAGAGGATATAATTCATAGTGGTACGACTAAAATATGAAACGACACGATAACGTTCTTCAATAAATCAGTTAATGCATCAAAGACAAGATAAGTAATGCTTCGCAACTACTTAAACCTGAATTCACATAGAACATGACACTTGTGATAACAATATAGTTCTGGGGAATAAGTGCATTAGTAAATAGCAACTTTTGGGTGTACAAATCAAACGTAAGTAGTTAAGTAGTTACAGGTATAAATTCGTTTTACCATTATCTAGGTCAGCCAGAAAATTCGGTTATGTTAGTACAATTCTTAGCAGATCTTTTCCGACCGATTTTCAGCTTTACACTTCACGACAGCATTGCCATAAATCAGGGTAATTATAATGACTCAAAAAACCACTAATCCAATTCAGTAACTTAACAGCGCCGCAAATGGATTAAGTAGTCCCATAAGACTCGCAATGTCGCGAAAATTTGTGTCAGAGGACAAAACTGTTCTGACGGTGGCTACATCACTGACTGGACGACTAGTTCCATGGCTATTACACAAGGGTGTATGGCATTGTGGTCTTATTGAAAGCGAAGCTGTGCATGTGTCTTCTTGAAGCAGAGATGCGATGACATTTAAGCTGGGGACGCTGGGGGTTCACGCTGTTGCTCTATAATGTGATAAGTACATACTAGTGCCCTACTGACACACATAGCCTGGTGTTACTGGAAGAGCTAGGGGCTGAAGCACCTACTGGCGCCCTCCCAGAGAAGTAGTGACGACGTGCTAATCAATCCGGGAAAGACTCGCCATCTTGTTTGGTGTTCTGCTAATGAGATAAATATTTCAAGGAGAGTGTTCCCCAGTGGCTAAGGCTCCTCTGTCCTCTACATATACGTCCTAGTTCCATAGACGGGCGGCTGTTTGGTTTACTCCGTTAACCACATCCATATGCTTATGTGTGGACGGTTATGGCGAGTCTACGGATGATTCTAGACTATCCATAGTCTCAGATTGTGAAAGTAAATACGAGTACTGTAAATATGAACGATATTGATTGGTATTATATTGATATGAAAGGAGCCGCTGAAATGCCTAATTTGTTTTCCAGAAGGTTAGACTTGCTTAACTAAACATGAATATGCAGTTGAGAACAAGGTGTGTCAAAGACTAAGATGGCTCCTATATAACCATCTTTATGATTGTTATTCACATTTTATTTTTCTTGTAATTATATGAATGATTGCTGAAAGCATGGAACAGAAACATGTCCTCTTCAGATTGGCTGTACACTTCAATAGCATCTGTGATGAACACAACTATTTAATAAGATGTACTACTTGTAATAACTGGTGCATACTGTATGAAAGGATATGTGTTATTTAATTGAACTAGGTCCACCATTTCATTTCCCTCGAGACGAACTGACATTCTACCTATACAGGTATGAAGAGGATTGTAAAAGCAAATACCAATCAAATATGCCCTTTGAAAGGACAAGTGAGGAAATGTGAAACAATTGATATAATTGGTCCTACCTTTATTACCAATCATGAGAGGGATAATGATAAAGGAATGGAGAAGAGAGGAAGAAAGGGTGAGTGAAGAGAGAGAGAGAGAGAGAGAGAGAGAGAGAAAAAAAAAAGAGAGAACACGAGTGAGAGAGGGGCGGAGAGATTAGAGATGAGAGAGAAGAAAGAAAGCTAAGGAAGAGATAGATGTTAAAAGATGTGATAACTTGATGAGATCAACAGCACAATCCAAGTCCAAACTGCTCCATACATATACGTCATAGCGATTGAACAACACTTCTAAACAAGCCTCTACAATAAATCTACCAGTCATAATCAATGATAACGGAAACATCCGAACAAGCGAAGTGTTTAGTGGGTAATTTTCACCTTGATCAAAATACATTTATCTTACTACACTTGTGTTCAGCTAATTACCCTTCACAACCTGTGTACAACGAAACACGTTGCTCAATTAGTATCAAATAAACATAAGCAGTACTAAATCTGTCTATCCGTAAAACGCTCTCTCTATGGCATATTGGCACGTGTTTTCGTCGTAAATCCAATACCCTTTCAACCCAGAGAATCCAGCAATTTGCTAAACATGAACATCCCAGTGGACAGTGTGAGAACAGAGATGACAGGCTGTGAATGGACAGGCTTAGGAATACGTGGGTGGATGAGCTAGAGGTGAATGGTGATTTCGAGAGTGTGGGCTTGCGAGTCCAATACGATGGTGGTGGTGACGGTAGTGGGTGAGTTAGTGAAGGTGGTGGATGAGTTAGTGAAGGTGGTGGAAGAGTTAGTGAAGGTACTTTGTGAGTTGGTGAAGGTCGTTGGTGAGTTGGTGAAGTTGATGAAAGTGGTGGGTCAGTTGTGAAGGTAGTGGGTGAGTTGGTGAAGGTGATGAAGGTGGTGGGTGCTGGTGGATGTGTTGGTGAAGGTGATGGGTGAGTTGGTAACGTTGGTATGTGATATGGTGAAGGTAGTGGGTGATGGTAGATGAGTTGGTGAATGTTGTGAGCGAGTTGGTTCATTTGATGGGTGAGTTGTGTGCGTTTTTTGAAGGTGGTGGGTGAAAGGGGGATGGTAGGGGTTGGTTGTTGGTGGGATGAGTTGTTGAAGGTAGTGGCTGAAATTAATGGATGAGTATGTTAAGGTGATGGTCGTTCGAGAAGGTATACTGAATGACTTCGAGGTAGTGGCGGTGGGGGGTGGGGGGGGGGGAGCAAATGAACTTCAGGAAGGTGACTGAATACTGAAGGTATGATAGATGGGTTGAATTTAGATGATGTTGTAACTTCAGGGAGCTGTATAATAACTAAGATCTGAAGACTGTAACTGAATATCAGACGAAACGTTGTCACTTAATTCCCTATCGTATATCTCACTACGATTTTTAAGCCCTTCAAATTATCCAAGCATTTATGTTTGCACTGATCATCAATGTCCTTGGCCAATCGATTACCTATACTAATTGATATGTAAGTGTACAGGCACATTAGATAAATGTATTTTGTAGTAGTAGTGTTACACGCTTTCTATCCTACATCCAAGGAATACGAAAACATGGGAAAGGATGGATAAATATATAATAATTACAGTACACGTGTCTGTATGCTTACACACTAGTATACCTAATTGCGCATGTAAATATACGCTAGTGTACGTATATGCATACATAGATGACCTCTGTAATGTCAAATAAATATTTGACAAGGTCCACATTGACGCCCAGAAAGTCAGGGCGGATACGCAGAGGGCGTGCGTGGTTGGAGGGGTCGTCACATAGGCAAGTTGCCTGTTGACCAATCCCATTCCATGATTATTATGAAATGAATATTGTTTAAAATCACACGTAGTGGGTCAGTGATGTCTGACTCTATTAACACAACGCAGACACATTTGACAGCGTATACCGCCGTTGACGACTGGGACATATCACGTGACCACATTAATGCCGGGAAGAATGTCGAAGGTAGCCAGTCACGCTCTCAGTCGATGAAGAACTCCGCATGGAGAAGTCATCGTGGACTATCCTAAATACCAGCCAATACCAATACAATCTACATTGTCCTTGATTCTCCAATGCAAATATACTGACGATCAAAAGAAAGTGTATCGTGTTTAATACTATTTTACTGGAAAACGTAAATGTGTTAATGGTTTAACCACCTGTAAATCAGGTGTAGTCTGCTTAGACGTGTTCTAGTGGGATGTGACATCAAGAGCACAACGTAAAAGGCAAATAATCACATATTTCAAAGCGCGGGTAACATTATATTTTGAGTAATAAATCCAAACTACATTCATGTGCGATACTTATCATTAATTTTATATAGCCCTAATCTCTTTCGTCGATCCACATTTGGGCACGACGATCTATGCATTACAAGTTCCAAAGGCAAGATAATTACACTCCTTTTCTTCATATACAATATTACTATCGCGTGTTGGGGAGTACATTACATCAGTAAATATCAACTTTTGGGTTGACAATATAAATTCGCGGCTATTACATACCGGTAGATCGACCATCTGTGATGGCATGCTGTTGATGACGAATGTTTCAAGTTTGATACAAGCTTGAAGTTCTGTCAGTGAGACAAGTAAGTAGACATGCTGAAGTACACGTTACACGATTGACAGTCATAGCACTATACGCACGTTACAGGATACTATTTAACCCATTTCAATGACACCTTCATATTGTATACACAGTTTCTTAATGTTTATAATTGATGGTTGCTTAGTCTGCGTCCCGTTTTGTTCTCACCCAAATACTCCTATTCAAAAATAACCCTCTAGAGCAGTTATGGCCGCCGTTTCACAACTGTTTAGGAGCTCCTAAACCTGTCCTAAACGTTAACACCTCGTAACAAGTGTTTCACGACGACGTCACAAGTCAAATCCTTTATTGAACCGACATCTAATTTACGAGGTGATAAACTGGGTCATAAAGGTAGGAGTCCCTATAATTTAAGACGTCGTTGTGACCTGGATGACAAGAGGGTAAAGCATTCCAGCGACTCATTTCATGTAAATATAATACCAATCAATATAATTTTTATTTAAACTAGATTTACTTCCACTCTCTGAGACGATGGGTAGTCTACTATTTGTACAGTATATGGTCCATCAGAAATATCAATTGCACAATAACATGTAAATGAAGATTGTACCAGTAAATATCTATATCTAAATATCAATGTGTCTGCAAAGTCAATACAGAGGTGGAATATCTTATTGTTATTATTATTATTATTATTATTATTATTATTATTATTACTGTTGTTATTATTATTTGTGTATGGGGTTTAGAGCCGCGTCCAAGTTTCTTCCAGCAATATCACGACTCATTTTTCCGCAGGATGAAAGCCGTAACATGCGAAGCGCTGAATTTTGCTGTAAACCTGTGAGCACCAGCCGGTGCTGTAATGTAGCATACTGTAACATATTAATAATAAAGATGATTTGCTATAAGAGGATTCTTTTTGAGGCCGGTACAAATTTGAACCTAGACCCAAATCACTCTAGAGTATTCTGAGCGTAGGCTCTATTCACTATAGCGTGAAATATAAGTAATGTTCGGTATTATTTATTAGAGCGTGGAGATTAGTTATATGTAAAACGGCAAGGGACTCTTAATCCAATGGAACTTTGTGGACTGTGAAGTACATACATATATATCCGGTCATGCGCAGTCCGGAAAGAAATCCAAGTTACTACGGTAATAAAAGCAAAATGTCCACCATTGAAACAAACAATTGCATTCTCCAAGTTAATCTCTCATAACCTACATTATACGTACCATGCCGTACAAGATTGACAGTTAATATATACTCCCACGCAGATACATCGTCATTCACTCGCCGTCGTTCCAAATATAACTTTACACCTGAGTGGTGCCAATATCCTTAATAACCTTAAGTGTGTCGTATTACCTGTACGGGAGCGTCACAGACGTACGTCACAGCGTGTGTATAAATGGTGCGCATCTACGCCGGGTCGCGAGTGACAGGAAGCCCCGGGGAAACGAAAGGGAGAAACGTTTGGTTTCACTCTCGGAGTAGAAAGATAGATAGTGGAGTTACACACTATATCACTCGTGGCGTATGTACAGATAATTATTCCGTCCCGATATTAACACGATCGTGAACCTAATAGTAGAACGGGGGTGGTGGCGGTTGTGCATTTAAATGGCAATCTGTAGATCAGAAGATTGATTCTTTGCCGCGATGTAAGCCACGTAATAGAGAGATAATGATATTTTCCAATGGCATTTACAGGAGAGAAACTGCATTACTCTTCTCCAGATCTGATGCATGACTGCGAGTTGCCACCCAATGCTTGAAGCTGTGAGTGAGTGACATACATACAGATGCAATGAATTACGGTAAAGTCCACTGAAGTTATTCCAGACTAAACAGCCTTCGACCAATGTATCGTGCCGTAGATTTCCACCACCATCATGAGGACTTGGATATGAAGGCTTACAGTTTATCGATTTTCTTTTTACCACGACAGAGGGAAAACATTCTATTCTTGTTTTGTTATCGCTCGTTCCTATCCCATTCTACCTCCCACAATATCTGGAGACGTCGGTGTCTCTCTTGTGGTACCATTCACAGTAGCAGTCAGGTGGATGGTGTATACTTCCATGGGCAGCTCATTGATGAGGTACGCCCCAGTGAAAGATGCCTCGGTCACGAAGGGGAAGTAACTCTCTGCAACTCTTGGAAGATGAAGGAGGAAGAAGACAGATTTGGCACCAGCAGTTTTTGCTTGGCAAATGTCAACAATTAGGAGACGATATTCAAGAATTGTTAGTAAATTGAAAAACATGTAAACTACCATTGTAGGAATGATTAATAATAATGGTTAATAAACTAAACTAAGCTCCTTTAATTACATAAACATTGACTATTCAATAATTACAATATCGGTGACATTTATAATGAATTTACATAGAAAATCACTACTACATGTATCCTGTCGTATTATGTAACATATACTATTAATAACGTAATTGAGTGCGGAAATAGCCCCGAAACTGTCCTATACCACACGCAACAAAGTAGAGAGTGTTTTACATAAAACTGTTAGTTAGGTCATTGGTTGAGAACTACCTGTAGAATCCCTTCATTTATCATTCATTATACCCACTAAACAGTTGGGCATATTTTATTATTATTATTTTGTTATTGTGTTACGTTGAGTCTTTTAGTAAACATTTTTCCAGGAAAAAGTACCCCAAAAGGGCATACGTAAAACATATGTCATCTAGATATTGTAGCACATATGGGATCAACACTATTTGCACTATCTGCACTGGCTGCAAATGTCAGCACACAACAAGAGGAGTTATTTGTGATCTTTCTACTCTTTGATATCGGAGATACTGGATGCCGTCTACAGGTACCGGTATGTCAAAAGAACGGGGCGTGACCCCGACACAAATACTGGTTTCACTTCTGTCGAGCGGCAACAAGTTACGTACGGCTCTTAACAACAGACATCTGTATATATAATACAAGTAATATGAACTGGCATTTCCGTTCTACAGCATGAAGGCTACATGACTGTGGTTTGCGAAGACAGCCTTACGATTGCAATGAGCAGGAATAGAATTAGAGTTGTATACTGAACATGTTTTGTTAATTACGCCAGGAGCATAACGATGTCCTAAAGTTTTAATGTATTGAACGCTAAGAACAATTGGTAATGATAGAACAGCCTATTCAATGTCACATGAAACAGTTTAACATTACAGCGTGATAATAGCTTATTACTATACCCAACACACGATTCACTTGAATTTTAGTAACAAAAGATATCAAGTCGAAACGGAAATTTACCTTGAAATATAAAATTTAGTTACATGTTGTCTTGGAAGGAGTGCCAGCCAAAGAGAGAGAGAGAGAGAGAGAGAGAGAGAGAGAGAGAGAGAGAGAGAGAGACTATGTTACCCACTGTGTGTTTTTAAAA
>JAULBP010089740.1:0-12283 GCA_032355345.1 Lepetodrilus pustulosus | reverse complement strand
AATGTACTTTGCAGGTGCAGCTAAGAACTAGTCCAAAACAACCAAATATATATATGTGATATGATGTCTTTAAATGGCTGAATAGTATCTACATTCTAGTAGTAACAAAGTATTAGCAACAACGTGCATGTAGCCTTATCACATGCATACATAGTCAATTTATTGATCCTAAATTGTATTCGACATTAATAAGTACAAAGCCACTGTGTCATCAACGTGTATTGCACGGGAATGTTCAATTTAATTTCATGTTTACGTATGAATATTTATCACCTTGCTGACCTAATATTTCAGGCTACAATCCCCACTGTATGAATGGACAAGTAGCAAGCAACATGTGAGCATTCAGAGGTGATCATCCTTACAATACACTTCACAGCAAGACGATTTATTGGTAATGGAAATGGGTTTCATGTTACTGGTGAATATCCGTCAACAGTGTTCAGCATGACGTGTCACAGACCGTACGCTCCCACAAAATATATGCCATCATCAAGTAATCTAAATCTAAATGTCTTCAATAACTCTCAAATTTAATCAAACTTAAAAACGTTAAAGAATAATTATATATCTATTTAATCCACTATTCATCATTCTCAATTTCAACTGCCACAAATGCACAGGACAATAAATATGGTGTTTGCGACACGATATAATAATAATTATTATCATTAATACTAAATAATATACTATTGCATTTATTATATGAGTAAGTCCGTTGCTCACTCGCTTATGATTTCAAGTAACAAGTAATAGTATACATGAATGTATACACATGTCAATGTAAGTAGTCTAGTATTATCCATTACATGTGTCTGTAAAATATACAACAAATAAGGATCTGCTACATATGTACAAAGTCTGCTTCCACGAACTACTCTTAATTAAATAACCATATTCTCAAGTATTGTACAGCGATACACGTGTTTTATACAACGGATACACTTATAGCGGTTCCTAAAACTGTACTGACAATCAGTTGCAGCTGTACAAGTATTCTGTGCAATATTTGGTACACAAATACAATTTAAACCAGTCTCAGATATTATCGTTGGTAATTTTTTTTCAATATGATGTTGTAACTTTAAATACTAATAATAGTGGCTACTTATGGCGCGCATGATTCCTCACTTTTGACAGCGTAATAATAATAATAATAATAATAATAATAATAATAACAATAATGCGTATTTATATCGCTCTAGTTAGATTCAATGCACGAAATGCGTACTCAAAAGCTCTACAGTGATATTAGAAATACTGGCCAGTATAGACGTGCATTGACACTAATTATAAATAAAGAAATAATAATAATAGGCCCTACAGTTATGCATTCTAGTGTTAACGTGTTACAATTCAGCATCGATGGACGCCGACTACATATTTCATGTTATTTTGCCGGACTAAACATACGACGGGCATATGCATCCGTTCAGCCGTGTCGTATGGTCTATTGAACAAACAAAATACTAGTACCGTTGTTAATACATCTCACCTGGTTGTGGCCAGGATGGTAGCGCGTAATTGTCTTGTACGTTTTCAATGGTAACCAATGTCTAGGCCAAATTGGTTATATAGATTGTCTGAGAGTATATACAAAATATAGCCTATTAATAATCGACTAGAATCAAGCGAGAGTTGATTTCCCGATTGATCAATAAGTTACATGAAACTTTCTTAAAATGTGCATGAAATTCGCTTGCTGAATTTAACCAATAGGCCTACCTAATGTACTGTAAAGGAACAATATTACATGTATAGCAATAAGAAATGGAGATCGTATACAAGTCAATATAATGCAGTTTACCCACGGTCTGCATGTCTAAAATGATAATATTGCGTTATGTTTTCGTCATAGATATCGTCATTTCGGTTACTTTATTATAATTTGAACTGCAAGAGGGTTATCTTACAGTAGTGTACGTATACATAGACCTAAAATAGTTACTTACCATTAATTCTAGTTACTTTACTTCTTTATTTATAAATTTGACGAAAATGTCACATTTATAATTGGATATTTTGTTAGAAGAACCAAACATCACTAGACTATGTGACTTATGTTATCATAATTAGTTTATTTCTACAGTCTACTACTTACTACTACTACAACTACTAGGCCCTACTCTATAAACCGTACTACCACCACCACTTACGCTATATCATACACTCACCAGTACTACATACGTGCATTACTATTCCTTATAGTAAGTGATGTGGAGTGATGGTTATGGACATTGTTCGACGTGGTTATTCAACCAGCGTGTAAAATACAACATTTATTGTGTCACCTGCGATACAGCTCATTACTGTATGCACGTTTGATGTCACCGCCCAGATATTCACTTCCGGTGTCATACCTCCCTCGGTACACTTAATGATATTCCATATATCACCATAAAGAAATCATTACATTTCGAGAGTTTGATGTATCTGGTCAAGACTTATAGTGTGTTTATAAAACTGCAAAGGTTAGAGATATGTTTCGGGGCAATACTGTTATTTGCCGAGGTTTTATTTTAACATTGGGTTGTGTAGACGTAAACGATGGAATAGCCGTCTGAGTTATTTCTGTCCACTTTTCCTGTGTATATTTGCATATTAGGAAGCCTGGTTTGTGGATCTGGGTCATACGGCGGCGCTTTTACTGCCCAAGGATTTTCGCTGTTTTATATTCAGGTAAGCATGAGGGTTATAAGTAAAGATACATGCAATACCAAGAAGATTACAGGTGAACAAATGCATCGGGAGTTGTTGATGAACGCACGATCACTGTGCAAAATGCACGAAGCCAACACATTTCACAAGTGAGCGCTAACCGGCATTTATGGTCCTTCCGCAGGAAATCGCAGCGGCGTAACCTTTGCGAAACAATAATTACGTGAAGTAGCCGTGAATGTTATATGCTAACTGTTCATGTGCGGTTACAAATAACGAAATATTCTGCCTTTTGGGTGCCAAATACCGTCGTTCGTATTCCAAGCCGCCATTTTGGATAGTGGAGCAGGAGTCGGCCATTGGAAGCCCCTCGGTTCAGGTGTAGCACTAGCAGCGGAAGAGTATGTGTGAATACCTTCTATTTCAAATTATGGTTTTGTGTATGTGCTATATGGAATATTTCTGAAACACATGTGACAGCATGCTATATTGCTCTACAGCACCGTGTATATGATGTGCATCTATAGTCTGTTCGGATGTTCACCTTGCAACTAATAATGCAAGGTTCACTTTCCACAGCATGTCAACTTTTACATTTATACAATCAGCTGCTATCCATGTGCTCATAGAGTCTATTTATACACACGAGATCTCCTATATCATAGGTTATATTATCAAGATCGTAGTTATGTTACTTTATTTGTTTTCCCTTTCATTTAAAATTGTTTACATTCCCCACAAAATCATGATTCACTGAACTGGAAATTTGGAATGTGACACTGACATTGAATGAATCATACAATGATGATTAACACCTTTAGTTGATACTATCATAACTATGATCTGAGCATTTTAACTCCTGTCTAGAAGTATTAAGTCATTCATCTAACTGATTTTGTATCCAGATGGGCTTCCTTACATGTAATTATTCTTGTTTATTCCCTGTTCTCATGTTCAAATTTCAGCCTTCAGTATGAGACAGTAATATCATATATGGAAAATATTTCCTGGTATAAATTGATCCTTACATTTCCCAGCTTCAGCAAGTGGTTTATTTACTGCCCATCGACTTTATCAAATATCACAGTGTTTCTAGTTATTTAAATAAATATACAGTACAGTGTTCGAAATACTAGCAAGTAATCAGGGGGTCATTTTCCATAGGCCCAATGTTAATGGTGGTAAAATCTGCAATTTTCAGGGGGTCACACACCCACACAGATACCTTTAACATTGCAGATTTTCAAATGTATTTCGATCACTGCAGTAGTTGATGCAGTTTTCAAGTAATGAAACATGTCTACATGGTATATGAACATGAAATAATAATATTCAATCAAGGTCATGATTTGATTCGCAATTAGAAAGTGTTATGATGTTACTGAAATCGGATAATTTCCAATTACATGTATCAGTGTAATTAAGCTATTTTATGGATTAATAATATTGATAATTGAGTGACACATTCATTGAGTAGGTTATTGTTGAGTTAATGTAAGATTGAGAGTGTGAGTGTCTTATCTTTATATATCTTTCTACATTAATGTATAAACATGACCACTATCAGTGTCAAGGGTAGCTCACTGACATGGTCGTGCATGACAAATTATTCCATTGTGTTGCACTCATCAATACCAAGGCTATCTGCTGTCCATGTATAGTGTCAATGTCATAGGTCAGTCTAGTAATATGGTCATGCTTGACTGATCATTCTTTTGTTAAATGCTCATCAATACAAAGGCAATCTGTCTGGGGAGGATGTCAATGTCAGACTATAAGGTCAGTCTAGGTCAGCTAAATGTTATTGATACTCAAGGTTCAAGTTCAGTTACAGATCTGACATTCTATATAGATATTTATTGTAAAATAAGCTTTTATTGGTATAATGATGGTGAAAATTTTGTTTGGGGTGGGCGTTTGATTGCAGTTTTGTTGGATACCATCTTATTATTAAAACAATTGTTACTGTATTATATGGTGAATTCTATGTTACCAGAGGCGGGATGTAGCATAGTGGTAGAACGTTGGACTTTTGAGCGAAAGGTACCGAGTTCAAATCCTGCATCAATGTTCGCAGAAGTTACATTTCTGACTGTCTGTAGAGTGGCACTACAGTTATCATCCTTGGTCTGTCAGTACCAGTCGGTGCTCGCGGGTTTACTGCAACATTCAGCGCTACGGATGTTGTGGGTTTCCTCCTGTCCTAAACTGACAAGTCGTGATGTTAGTGAAAGATTCTAGAAAGCGACTATAAACCCTATTACAAAAAAATAAAAATAAAATAAAATGCTTAGTCAATGCAAATGAGTGACAGATGCCCGCAATGATGCTAAATTCCATAATCACTCGCTCAAGTGGATGAGTAGCTTTTAACAGTTGTGCTTGATTCTGATTACCACTCACGTTATATATAACCCTCTCCCTGCTGCAGGCAACCAGAAATTCCCTAAAGAGCAGTGTATGTGCATAATCTAGCAGTGAGAGGGTTAATTGACCTGAAGCTGAAAAATATTCAAGAGATTTGGATATAAATGGTGGTTGTATTCAAGTTTTTCAAAGTCAACAATTTCAATTTCAACGACATCACATGCCTGGCGCTCTCGAAATATTTTTAGGAAGTTGAGTAACATAAAATAATATGTCACCACACACACAGTATTTTCCAACAAGGATACTTCGAATATATAGCAGTATTTACATGTTAAGTGGAGTGGATGCCATACACAGACATGACGCACAGAAATATTGACATCACTGTCCTCGGCCCTAGCAGCCAAACATTGAAATGCAGACAGATAGGAGAGAGAGAGAGATATTCTATACAAAATTTCACAGTTGGACAGCAAATAATAATACTGACACGATTGAGATCATAATGTTCACTGATTAACCCATCATACTTCATTGTGAATGTAGATCAAATCGGCATTGACTGGCAAGGGTTAATACAAAGGATAAATTAAAGTTGTTTTCACAGACTGAGAAGTATACAGAAATGTGGAAGGAGATAATTTAACAAGTCTCCAACACCCACCCACACACATGCACACCGACACACATGCACACACATACACAAACACACATGAACACATACACAAACACACATACACAAACACACATGTACACACACCCATACTTACACACTTTCTGAACTTCTCGAACAATGGATCATTAATAACAAATCATGATTTCATATACCGTAGGGAACTTCAAACACATTAACAGCAAGTCTGTATATTGGTGCAACAAAACTGCATATTGTAAATCATAAAATGTTAATGTCAATAAACTTTAACGTCTGGTTGATTACCGAACATATTGATTAATGTGAACAAAGTCGTCAATATGCCTACATTAATGGAATACTTTTTTAAAAATATTATCAAACTAAATGTTAATGTCTAAGAGCAACCTCGTTAAATTCGTTAACGTTTTATACTCGTTAACATTTTATGATTTACAGTATGCATTAACCAACTTTTTCTGGAAATAAATTTCATCCAGATAAGAGAACCGTTGGACATCTATGGGTGATGGAAACATTCCTTGCTCTGCGGATCAAGTGTTCATCCTACAGTACAGATATTCACATTAAAATCCACCACACAAAATGATTATCCACGTGCTATATCTCGTTGTTTAGCAATGGGTCCTGAGAATGTTCCTGTATCTGAATAGTACGATGTCACTGCAGAGCAGAACGTCATTACATGTATGTCTCTGGCAGAGTGATCAAAGTCTGCAAGGGGTGAGCGCACACACGCACGCACTCACACACACATGGACATGCATGTGCACATAAACAAACACACACACACGCACATGTGCGTGCACACCACACATGCATGCGCTCACATGCAGACATGTGCACACACACATGTGCGCTCACAAATGGACACATGCATGCACACACACACATACATATGCATGCACACACACACACGCACGCACACACACACACACCACACTTCTAATAATTGTTCCTCGACTGCCAAGTCGGAAATGCGCGACATACCATAAACTGAATGACTGCCCCAACTGCTATAACCTTTTGATGCAATTGTCGTCATTTCTTGATGTTTCAACTGTTACCATCCATATCTTGATGGTTTACTGTCTGGTCCAATGTCTGTATGATCCTGGATATGACAGTGTGTCATCCATTGAAATCTTTGATATATATCGCTCCTCTTTTATCCATATCGCAATATTATCCTTCACTTGTAAGATACATCGACCCAAACATGCCGCAGTTCAGTAGTCACAATCAGTGCACACTCACTTGACATTCTCAACTCCTGGGAAGTATACAATACTGGTGTTCTTGACAGTCTCACACATTGAAATTCCATATCCTGATCTTGTGATCGTATAACGCACTGGCAATCCTCAACTCGTCAAAGCGGATACAGTTCACCTGGTCTTGTCCTACAAATGTCTGAACACTCTCCGATCTGGAAAATAATATAAAAACATACATGTACTGTGTTTCTCCATGTATAATACACACTTTTTTACCAAAATAAAATGACAAAATATGTTGAAAACAAAGTGTTTCTTGACTTAAATCAATTAAAGAACTAAAAAAACTTTTTATAGGATACTGCCCTCGATTGCTAAAACTTGGCAAGATACAGTCAAGTTTCACAATAGTTGTATTTAAGTTCTACATGTGATGGACTCTCCTGTGTTTTTTTTTATGTTTTGGTATAAACAATATTTATTTGAAAAGTTTTCCAGGATTCATGAACAGCCAACTGAATGGCTATCTGAACACATCTGCTGGCTATCTGAACACGTCTGCTGGCTATCTGAACACATCTGCTGGCTATCTGAACACATCTGCTGGCTATCTGAACACGTCTGCTCGCTATCTGAACACGTCTGCTGGCTATCTGAACATGTCTGCTGGCTATCTGAACACGTCTGCTGTGTATTTGTGACAGAAGACGGTCGGCTGTCGCCACTCACTTGTTGACGTCCCAGTACTTCACCAGACCATCCTTCCCCGCGCTCACGATCATCCCCTCTAGCTTGTTCCCCTCTGTCACCCTCAGCTCCAGACTCTCAACCCTGGGGAACAGTGGGAACAATTATATGATCACTGGGAACCTTTTGGCACAATGGAGAACAATGGGGAACAATGGTGATCGCTGGGCAACAATATTGACAGTGGGGGACATTTGGAGCAGTGTAGAACAGTGGGGAACAATTATATGATCATTGGGAACCTTTTGGCACAATGGGGAATAATGGTGATCGCTGGGCAACAATATTGACAGTGGGGGGACATTTGGAGCAGTGTAGAACAGTGGGGAACAATGATAATCACAGGTGAGCATTTGGCGCAATGGAGAACAGTGGGGAACATCAGTGGTGATGATAGCAGAAAATGATCAGTGGGGAACCATGATGATCACTGGGGAACAATGTAGAGTGGGGGAAATTTTAAGCAATGGAAAATGGTAGGGAACAATGGTGGTCAATGTTGATGATGAACAGTGAGAGGAATATTAATGATCAGTGGGGAACAATGATCAGTAGGGAACATTTGAGAACAATATGGAACCATAAAAATCATTGAGAAACAGTGAGGGGGTGGGGGGGTTGGGGTGGAATGATGATCACAGTGGGTAATAGTAGTGAGTGATTATAGAGTTTAACGTCGCTGCAGGAATTTTTCACCCATTTGCGAGGAGGGCAATAGTAGAGTACACTGCGAAATAGTGAGGTAAAAATGGAAAAAGTGGAGACCAATTGGGAACATTTACAATCTATGTATATCTAAAAAACATTTTGCTCTAATTTTGACAGATTCATTTCAGATTTTAACGATAAATAAACCTTCAATAGGATATAAAATACAATGAATTTCATTCTGCAGTGTACAGACAAATTTCAACCAGTGAAAGGTGACAAAAAATAACCTATTCCTGACACACAGTTTGTAGGCAAGAGATCAGTCCCTGAGGTTATGAAACCATTTTGAATACAATCCTCTGCTCAACTCAAATTCTCCATTGAGTACAAAACCTGAGCATGAAATTGTACCCAAAAGAGCTTTATAACCTCATGGTCTCCGGTGTAACCCGGTCCGCCAGACCCTACCTCTTCCTGTGTTCCTGGAAGGTCTTGAGGAGCTTGGCGGTCTTCAGGAGGTACAGACAGATGGTCCGGCCGTACGAGCACGCCAGGTAGCCGTTGCTTACGCTGACTGCCATCACTGACGTCGTCTGACTGACCCACAGCACCCGCCGGCACTTCCCAGTGTCCGCCGCCCACACACGTACACTCTGCCCACACACGCAACCCACAGTGTCAATAGTCAGACAGACAGTGAAATACTAGTGTCAATAGTCTCAGAAACACAGTGAAATACAGTGTCCCCTCGAAATAATGCTTAAGTTGGGGTCCATTACATATCCCCGCCTAATAGTACCTGCCTTATACGATAGTACAGGTAAATAACAAAAATAAAAATGGGATCCACGTCTGACCCCGCCTTATATCCGAATCCGCGGTGTATTGAACCGTGTTATATCGAGGGGACACTGTACTACAGTGTCAATAGTCTCAGACAGACAGTTAAATAATAAATAATAAATAATAAGTAATAATAATGCATTAAAAATTGTGCTCAAAGTGCTACATTATTACCCCAGTAAATGGATCAGTGTGCTCTCATTTTGTTACCTGACCAACACCCTGAGCACCATACAACCCATCTTCGCACCACAGAGGTACTTATTACGTTAGCACTTCACACATTATCCCTGGCACACATCTAGTGGAAAACCAGTGCAAACAGCCAGCCAATGAATGGATTTTCCCGATGAAATGGCTGTAAAAATCTATCCAATGAAATAGATGTTATCATTGTTCTATTTATAGCTCCTATAGGTTGTTTGAACGAATTTTCCCCTAGATGTGTGCCAGGGGTACTATATAAATGTGATTGCAATAGGTACCTCTGTGGTGCGAGGATGCATACAACCCAAGGTGCTAGAAGGTTCACATTCACATGCCCATTTTATCCTTCTTGGTACCCATTCTGTGCTGGGTGTGAACAGAGATCAAATACATAAGGAAACAGGACAATTTAGCCTATCAGCTAGTTTTCAGAAGAGGTGGGTTTAACCCTCTCCCTGCTGGATTAGGCACATACACTGCTCTTTAGAGCATCTCCGGTTGCCTGCAGCAGGTAGAGGGCTAAAGGCACACACTTAAACTACAGTCCCAATAATCAGAGTAAGACAAATAAATAATAAGTTTTCGGAATAGTATCTCTAGGATTTAACAACATAATAACATACTATAGTGTGGCATGAAATGCATTAATACCCCTATTTGTTAGATTATCTCGATAAATACTTTATAGAATGAAAAACAATAAAACTATCTTTCGGTACATAATATTACCTAACAATATTAAAAAAAATGAAAGTTTTGCACCACTTAAAAAAAAATTATCTATATTTCTGTCACCAAATATATCTTGTACATATTATTTAATACAGAATGAGTGAGTGAGTGATTATGGAGTAACGTCGATGCGGGAATCTTTCATCCATTTGTGAGTGAGTGATTATGGAGTAATGTCGATGCGGGAATCTTTCATCCATTTGTGACTATTTAATACAGAGAGATGATGTTGGAAGACATAACAGCATGTTTGAATATGTGTATTAAAGGTATTTATATGTGGGAGTCTTCCCATGAATGAAATGGAATTAAGGTTGTTAACAACAAGTTCTCCAATCATGTGTCCATACCCTGTCTGCGGAGCCCGTGACGATCATATCTCCCGATTCCGTCATGTCGACAGCGAACACCGCGGCGTTGTGGCCGATGAGACTGTGTAGGAGTTGACAGAGACCGATGTCCCAAACCTTCGCCTGCCGCAGATCAAAGTCCATGTAAAACATCAGTACAACACGTGACATCTATTTCATACTCATAAATACAAACAGAAAAACAAAGAGAATCGAAAATCAAAGATTTTAAAAAGTTAAGCATTTAAAAAAAATTATATCAAAGTTATATCGAATAAATAATTATGTTTGCAGATTTAACCTTAAAGAATAGTGATAATAGAACTTAAAAAAACCTTTATCAAAATTCTATCAAATAAATTGTTATGTTTGTGGAAACTACAGTGAAAAACAAAAAAAATAGTAGTGATTATAATACTTCTATCGAATAAATAAATATGCTTGTGGACTTAACCTTCCTACTGCCGGCGACCACCAGAGGTGCCATGTACGTACCGTCCTGTCCTGGGACGCAGATACCAGTATGTTTCCTCGTCGTACCATCGCCCAGATTGGACCCTCGTGTCCGAGGAGAGTCCGAGTCGTTCCGCCTGACCGCAGGTTCCAGATCTGGAGCAATGTTTGTCAAATACAGCCGGGGAATATCTCATTAAATAAATACATAATATTGGAATACTATTTCCTCAATCATGTAAAATTTTAATGAATTAAAAAATGGGGAAACTATATATGCACAATCGTGACCATAGATTCCATACTACCGTATATCGTGGGGTATAGGCCCATACTGGGGTATAAGCCCACCCCCCTAGATGAGTAGATGAGTAAAGTGGGCATATCGTGGGGTATAAGCCCAGTGCCTTCTCTACAAGTTCTGTTTTATCCCAAAAAAAGAATAACAGCTTGACAAGATTTTTACCCGTAAACCGAAACCGAAACCGAAACAGGAAGTAGGATTAGAAGAGTCTATTTTGGATCTTTCAGCGCACACTAGAGGGACGTCTCAAACAAACACCTGGATTAAATTACTGTTGGATATAGATCTAATTAGTTAATGGAACCAGATAATATTGGGAACTACAAAGTAACAAATTTAAGCTGTACATTGTGCTAGATTGACTAATCCCTTCCGTGTACCAGCCACTGTCTAAACAAATTTCGCTACACAACACACTGTGTTCATTACAAATACTGAAGCCACATTTACGTGTGATCAAACGATAATTGAATGTAACATGTGCTCATTGAAATACTATGCTGTTTGTACGCGCAAGGTTTAGCTGAAGCCACGTGTACGTGTGATTATACGTGTGCTCAAATAGCTACGTACCATAATAGCCTATATAAGTCCAACCACACGGCTAAACGACATTCCAGCACAATGCCACCCAAACGTAGAGCCTTCACAATGGCGACAAAAGTCCAAGTTGTTGAATGGCACAGGGCACATGGTAATAATCAATCTAAAACGGAGAAAGAGTGGGGGATAGATAGAAAACAGATTCGCTTGTGGGATAGGGATTACGAAAAAATTAAACCCATGTGCAAAACCGCTGCTAAGGTTAGGAAAATGCATCTAGGGATGAGACCGAAATGTGAGGAACTTGACCAGACGGTTTACGAATGGTTTGATGTAGAGAGGGATGAGGGGCGAGCTGTCAGCAACCTCCAGCTACAGGCTAAGGCCCGAGAATTGTCGTCACAACTAAAAATTAGAGATTTTAAGGCTTCTAGTGGGTGGGTGACTGGCTGGAAAAAGAGGTACCATGTTTCCATGCGTAGAAGCACAAACGAAGCGCAGAAAGTGCCTGGCGACTTCAAGGAAAAAATTACGGGTTTTCGTAATCAGATTA
>JAULBP010089637.1:0-12285 GCA_032355345.1 Lepetodrilus pustulosus | reverse complement strand
GTTATCCATCAACCCTCATCACTAGAATCATGAAAGTCATAGACTGCTGAAAGAGTCGTCTTTGCAACAGATATGATGTTAGAATATCTCTATAGACCTCTGGCAGAGAATTTTAAATCCCTATGACCATCCCATCTATTGAGTGTCTACCTACCAACTAGCTGATTGTCCACTCACCAACTGGTTGTCTACCAACCGAGTATCTACCCATTGATTGTCTACCCACCAACTGATTGTCTAACCAGCAACTTTAAAAAAGAAAATTTCATTGGGGTCACTTTCTAGTATCTTTCACTAACATCACAACGTGTCAGTTTAGGGCAGTAAACCTGCAAGCACCAGCTGGTACCGACAGACCAAGGATGATATTTGTATTGCCACTCTACAGACAGTGCATCCTATCAATATCACGTCAGAAATGTAACTTTCACAAATATTGATGCCAGGCCCTCGGGGGCGGGATTTGAACTCGGGACCTATGGCTCCAAAGTCCAAACATTTTACCATTGCGCTACTACCCGTCCCATAACCACCAACTGATTGTCTGTCCACCTACTGATGTTCTATCTACCAACTTGATTGTCTATTTACCTACTGATTGCCTACCCACCTCCGGTTGTCTACTGAGCCTACTCGCCAACTGAGTGTCTGTGGGCAACTGTCTTATATTTCTGTATTTTCTTTCAGATACGAGAACTGGAATTGAAAATAGCAAATTTGGAAAAGATTATCCGTGAACTCCGTGCTCTACTGGCTCAACGAGACCAAGATGTGGAAAGTTTGCAAGAAAAGCTAAGAATACAGGTAAACATATCAAATCATGATACTTGTGCAATCATTTAGTAGCACGATTGTCCGATACAAGGGAAACTACTCTTAGTTATAAATGTGTCTTGCAGATTATGGATTCTAAAATTTAATATTTATTTGTTTTGGAAATGTCAAAACAGTTTCATTGAAATTATGAGCCATGTTTATGATCTCCTACAGAGGTTTTCCCCATGGTGTTTCATGTTTCAGTTTATTGGGACATGGAGAGGCAGACATTAACCTTAAGTGCGACTTTTAATCTTTTAAACACATTAATTTTAAGATTGAATGATTGTTTTACACCACAGCTGCAATCTTTCACCCATATGTGATAATAATCTTGTGAATGTAACCTACCATAATTACTCTAATAATTCGAACATGAAAAAACAATTAAATCTGTAGCTGTTTGTTTTATTAGAAAAAAATACGAAAATTGAAAACAATCCATGTTTGTATAATTAGGGACTACCAACTAAAAGTACAAAATATTGTTGTAATTGAATTGGTAAATAAATAATGGATTTAAAAAAAAATTAATAATAATAATAATGTATGTGAAAAATGACCATTTGATAATTAGAAAAAGATAATTTGAAAAAAAGATAATTTGAAAAAAAGATTGTCATTTTCTTATTTTTAGGGCCAGATTTTTCAGCGACTAATTTAGGTATTAGAATTATTACGAGAATTACAGTAATACTATGGTAATCTCAACTTTAGGTAGTGGAAAGCAAATCTGCCCTGGAGAGAGAAAGAAGCCAGCATTCTGAAACACGCAAAGTCCTTGACGAAACACAGTCAGATTTGCAGGCAGCACAGCAACAGATACATACACTGCAGAACGAGTTTGCAGAACAACTTGACATGCAGAAACAGGAGGTGGCTGAAACGTGTATTTTTAAAAATAATGTTATATTGTTGAAACTATTAAATCAATGCCTATGAGAATGGAGTTTTTCTCAAAACTTGCATGCTTTTTAAAATTCGAAACATAAAATTTCAATTGTGAGAGATTTAATATTACAATCTTATTAGATGTGACATTTATTGAAATTCTTCTGGGTATATCATTTTATTTGTAATTCAATAGGAGTATATTCACTGATTCAGTATGCTAAAAACCTATTTGAACACAAACTCATTATATTAATCGAGATTGGAAACAGTGAAAAATGGCAGAAATATTTTCTCCCAACTATCCTGACAATCTGCATGTCATTATGATCTATTTCAATTTGATCAGCTGGAGCGAATACATTCAGAAGCAATGTCAGAAAAGGACCGGGAATTAGCAGAACGGGAACTTAGGCTAGACAAGCTGAAGAATCAGATGGCAGATACTCTGAAGGGAAACTCATGGTAAATCAGGCTAATGTGACCGAGATCATTCATTGCAGTGCTAGTGTTGCCTTATCAACATCTCTAGAAGTATGGCTTGGATAAACATACAGCTACTAATACTAAAATAAATGCCACATTTCCTTTTACAGGTGTCCTAATGCCAGGACACCTAATGTTGGTGCTCAAAAATAAACCAGGACACCCGAGGTGAAAATGTCCTGCCAAAATGGCCACCTAACTTCTTTTTCTGTTTATTGCTAATTTCAAATCTTTTGTTGGGCATTTTATGACCACTTCAAGTGTTTCTTACAATTTTATCTTACAAATGACAATGTGGACGATTTCTTTTGGTAATATTTTCCCAGACAAGGACTTAGACAGAGAGGTCAGAATAAATCTACAGAGAGTTTATCATTTGATATTGCATATCTTGGCAGAAATTGTAAGCAATTATTTCCGACTACAGAGGTCGTCAGCACATATCTCTCAGGTCGCTAATCGCTAATCATGTGTATTGTCGTTATTCCAGGGAGAGGCAGCACCAACTGGAAGAACTCACCAAAGAACTCACTCGCATCCAGGATGAGGCTGACCTGCTCCGGATGAAGCTCAAAGCCTTTTCAAAGCAGAAATCGGTACAAGAAAATCCCCAGTTATCAATACAGTGTTGCCTCGATATAACGCTGAAGTTGGTGTCCATGACATACCCCTGCGTTATTGTACCCACCTTATACGATTTTACAGGGAAATAACGAAAATAAAAATGGGATCCACGTCTGACCCCTGTGTTATATCCGAATCCGCGGTGCATCTGACCGTGTTATATCAAGGGGGCACCATACTACATGCACAGCAATGTAATTCCCTTTCTTTTTAAATCTTCATAGTTTACCTGAAAAATATTTTTATGGCAATTTTCTACGTTTTGCTCCTATATTTCAGGCTAACTGTTCCAATTGTCCTGAATTGACCTCCAGGCTGGAGCAAGCGTTGACAGCAGTCGCATCTCGTGACAGCGCTATCAAAGACCAAAAACTACTCGTCACTAAACTGAAGAAGCAGCTGGCCCAAGACCTGTGATAGGAAAACTGAATCCAATTTTTACGGCACTTTGTATCAGTGCTTTAAGAGACATAGGAGAATCACTGCCTTAACAGGGTGCATAGATGGGATGTCTGTCTCATGAGACCCGTGTTAATGTTTCATAAGGCGACTTACCATTTAGATATGTCCCATTTCCACAAGATAAAAACACAGGGACTTGTAGAGTGGACCCAGTAGATCTACATCTGACTTGTCAAAACCAGTCGACCTAAACCTTTTTTACAAACTTAATGAAAACAATAATAAAAATCATCCATTCGTCGTTGGACTAGTAATGCATAATTTTGCATCGAGTTAAATTAAAGGAAAACCAATTTTAAATTTCATCATATTCGTTCATTGACAGAGGGATAAGGGTGGCAATGTGCTAAATACGACCCTACTTGTAACTTTGGCAGAGCAAAAATGGTCCATGCAAAATCGTGATAACCTTGCAAAATTGAGACTTGGCAGAAACTTAGCACCTGGCTACATACCGGTACCCGGTATGATAATTGGTGGGATGTCTTAAGTGGGCCACATTTATTTTTAGAATTGGATGGAATTCCCCAGAATTTGCCAACCACGAGAAATCCTGAGAACAAATTTTATACGCTGTTAATATGCTATTAATCGTGTACTTAAATTTCTGTTTGATTAAGTAATAAATCATGTTGTTCAGCCCACTAATAGCTTCTATATAAGTTGCCTTATGAGACAATTATGTAATGCAGGTCTTATGAGACGGACATACTGTCTAGGCACCCCATAACAGAAATTACATCATAGTATTAAATTATAATAGCGGTACATGTACATTTACTAACATTCTATAGTCCGAATATGAAGGGGGTAATTCTTGTTCCCCCAGGGACTTTACAAAGGAGCAATATATGACTACTACCGGTATTAGCAATAATATATATGCTGTTTTATTCTATTGTTATATTTGTAGCTATTTTAGCATAGGGGGTGGCAGTTGTATGAAAATTATGAAGTGCTATTGCGATTTATGAAAGAAATAATATTGTTGGGTAAAATGACTGGGAGTAGGGGACAGCTGCCACCCCTGCCCCATGGCTAGCTACAGCCCTGATTTGTGATAGTGCTGTATAGAAAGATGTATACTATTAACAAAGCCCACTTTAGTCCTACATGGCAATAACTACCCTGACTGCATTTCATGAAAGGGTCGGGTCATGTCTCGGTGTAAATCGAGGTTTACATAATTTACTGCTAATGTCCCAAAAGTGTGGTGTACAGGCTGATTTAGACATGTAAAATTTTAGCTTTAGCATGAAATCGTACTCGCAATGTTCAGTAATCTCGGACCTGGTCTACACTACAAACCTTTCGTGAAATGCAGGTCATGTGACGTCTAGTAATTACTTGTCCCAGTGCCTTTACATGCATGAAATATTTCTGGAAGGAAATAATTAGATTTAGTGTAGTAGTATTTTTTTGCACTTAGTATAGGTAAATAGCATATAATTTGCCCAAACTACATGTATTTGAATGTCTGTTAAAATCATAAGACAGAATGAAATATGGTACATTATTATAAAATGTGGTGTATGAGAAACATAATACTCGTAGAGCCAATACAGTGAATTTGCCAGCATTTCTGTGATATTGTCAGGAATTTCACAATGTACATTTTGTAATTAGTATATATGATATCCGAAATAAATAGACAAATACAATTATAGTTTGACTTTATTTTAGCATTAACAGCTGGGCAACAAGACATATTGTATAATTAGCATTAAGTGTACCAATCAGATTGCCAGATTCATTGTAGATTTATTAAAATGCTAATACTATTGTGCATGAAAACCTGGATTTGAGAGAGGATAGGAACAATATAACATGTGTGAAATATCAAAGGGTAGGTAACTCTGAACAAGAGGATTTTGTAACTTGGCATGCATCACATTCATGAAGCTGACAACTACAGGAGTGTTTTGGTCTCTTTAGTTAGAGGATACAACAGTTTCATGAAAGAGTGTCCTGTACTGTAAATAGTACAACTTAGTTCATCAATGTGATGCACACAACACTAGTATAAACTATCCATACTGTCGGAGCGTGAAAGTAAATAGGTTAAATATAAATGATATTGCCTGGTATTATGTTTATATGAAAGGAGCTGCTGAAATGCCTCACTTGTTCTCCAATAACCTAGACTTGCTTCACTGATCTAGGGGGATATTTTGAATAGGTAGCAGTATTTGGGTCTGACATACTACCATCAACAGTCTGATGTAATTATATACTTGTATTCCTTATGGTTTTTGGTAGCATAGGCATGACCAATTAAATCGTGTCTTCCTTTAATAAATTATCTACTTTGCATTGCTTTAAAAATATATGATGCAATAAATATAAGACTATGTCACTACATAGACAAAGTATTCCATAATTTTCAATACAATGTATTTATCAAACCTGGAAAGTCTCAGTAGTGAGAATTCCATGACACCACTCTGTGAGTCGAGTTTATTTGGAATAGCAGTACAATGCCTTAATTCCATTGAACGTTCCACTACACATTGAGGGGGATGAGGTTGGGATGGTAATGTCCGAGGGGTGGTAGGAGTGATACAGCAATTGATGCTCCAAGTGGTCAGTTTTTCCCAAAGGCAAAATTGCTGAGCTTGTTAGCGGTCTGTGACGGTGGTTTCTTCACATTGGCTTTCTTATTGGAAAGTTCATCGTCAACACAATCCACACTTCTTTTTCTCTTACGGCCATCTGGACTTGCATCTTCTGATGCCGTCACTTCTTTTTTTGCTGCTGCGGACCATGACTGAAATTAGGGTATACATCATTAACCTGGATTAAACACAGGCAGTGCTCGTTAGGGCATCTCCGGTTGCCTCTAGCTCGGAGAGAGTTACAATACCTGGTAGGACAACTGGATTACCATATGCTCTTCCTAATACAAATCAAATTGCATTGACAAACCCAACCATAGAAATAGGATAGAAATGGTATACTCAAGAAAAGGTCATCAGGTGAACCTCAAACTGGTTTCATTAGATATTGGTGTTGAAGAGTAGCAGGAAACAAAACCAGGATGTATTTGAAGCTTGGGTTAGTTTCACAGCAAGGCATAATGCATGGCTTGTAACAATAACAATTGTGCCAAATCCACACTCAAAACAATACATTATTACCTTGGTTAATAGATCACTGGTCTCATTTTCATTCTCAACTCCCTGGGGAGTATGCAACCCAAGTAACACACAAAAAAATGGATTGAGAACTTTATCAATTCCTGTCTGCCACTAAGATTACAAAACGCTACAAACTCGCGCTCAACTCTAGGTTTTGTTCACAAATCCCTATATATACAAACTCGCACTCAACTCTAGGTTTTGTTCACAAATCCCTATATATAACAAACTCGCACTCAACTCTAGGTTTTGTTCACAAATCCCTATATATAATTAGACTTTGAACATGAAATCCTTCTCGAAAAGTTTCATAATCCTTTGAAACATTTTTGTGTTCGAAGTCATGCTCAACTCGAGGAATTGTTCACAAATATCTTTATAGAATTTGAGCTTGATGAAACAGTATTCGAATATGTCAGGGCTACATTACAAAACTGTCTTGAGTATGATTTCATGCCCAACTGAAAGATTTGTTTATACATCTACATATCAAATTTGAACTTGAGCATGAAATCGTACTCAAAACGTTTTGTAATCTCTGGACCTGGTCTGCACTGTCAAGCTGTCGGTACCTGTCTCTCTGGTTTTGGTAGTTCCCGGAACCTCTCGGCTGCCAGCTTTCCTAGGTCTTCCTCACTCAGGTCTGGGGACTCGCTCTGTAGCTCGTCGCGATGTTCTGCCAGCCACAGCTGGAAGCCTGTTGTAGGCCTGGAGACATAGAGGGATGTCCATTATAGTAACGTATTTCCCATACAAATCAAATTGTATCGAAAAGTCCAGCCACCATCGAATCAATTGAGACGTTGAAAATTTGTAAAAAGATGTATAAAAAGACATTGGAATGTTCATAGATTAACAGTTTACAAAATAAATCTGTAAGATCCCAATTGATTGATTTTATTTGAGCACATTTTATTGACAAAAGTTCAAAAGGATTGGACAGAAGCGAAAACACTTATCTCAGTCCTCTCCTTATTTACAGATTAGAATAACATTCGTTGTGCAGAAATATAGTGAAATAGTAAAGTTACCTGTATAACTAAATATCGTTCAGATCAAGATTTTCAATAGTTTTTAAGGGTATCATTATAACCTTATGTGAATATATGTATTCTTTTTTTTTTAATCTTTAATTCAATTTCAAACTGCAATGAATTGTTAATTGACAACATTGTATTTCAGTGTTTGGCTAGTCTTGGGTGCAAGATACGATCCCAATGATGAAAGCCCAGTTCTGAACGAGGGTTTCAATGGGTGGTTGAGCCAAGTCTCGCTCTACAACAGAGATCTCCAGTTTGAAGTCGAAGTGCCGCAAAAGTTGGAACAGCCTCTCATGGTGTTCCCAGGGGAAGTTATTGCTTGGAGCGAGTACCGCCGGTCCCCGGGAGTCTCCGTCGTGGATCCGTCCACAGTCTCGCTAAAGTCTTGTCCGAGGGGATATTCTGGTGCAAACTGTACCATTACTAATCAAAGTAGGTTCTACCTGATAACACGACAGAAAGCATCATTCAGTAAATCTCATCAGTGACTCATTCGTACAATGGATAATAATGTTCCTTAATGATCAAAGTAAAACTGACATGCCGGGTTTTTTTAAATTCCAATTTCACTTATTTTATACTGTATATTCTTACTGCATTGAATATGCCTAACATATAATGGTTGTTAATACCATTTTCAAAGGATAATGGAAATTTGTTAGGAGTCTTTATAGGTTTCTTTTCAATAATTGGACATGCATTTGCAGAGAAAATGACTGTTTCGCCAAGCAAGTGCCCAAGCGACATCATAGTGATGGGCTCCGGTCGTATAACTAGAGTGGATTGGGATGAGCCGGTGTTTAATGGAGAACAAATCAGCGTCCTTTCAACTTACAAATCACGTGGGTCATTGTATTGCGAACGTCGTGCCATACTGTATGCTTTGCCAGAGACGTTCAGTGTCAAATCTTTCGATTTTAAATAATATTTTATATTTTTTTACCATTGAAACGAACTACTTGTATAGACTATGTATCGCATTTTCCTCATGACTATTTCCAATCATTCGAATACACGTGTATTACTATGAACAAAATTGTGAGAAATCACTTACAGTATTATAGGCAAAGCTTATCATATGATACCTGTTAGTTTAAACTATAAAAGGAAACACATTCATGACATCATACAGTACCAAATAAATACATATGACAAAGAAACGTAAATTTTAGTTAACAACTTTATTGAATATGAATCTAGAACATAACATAAAAGTGATATATCAACTTATCATCGTATATTCTACATACTACATACATACTTATTATAATGTAGGCCTATACATACTATATTAATATTCAGACGATTCGTTTCTGTGGGGTCGCTACCTGGCCTTGTACGTCGGCTCTAACAAAGAAGGGAACAAAGGATTGTGCGCCTTTAAGATCTTCGTAAAGTGTAAGTAATATCGGTGCAATTTCTTCATTAAAGGTTGAAAACGTGTGGGCAGCAATGTCATGTTTTGATCGTAGATTCATGAACGATCAATGACAATTAGGGAATGATTGTATCATGTTCATCATTACTATAATAGCAATAAGGATACCCAACTGCAAGTATTAAAAGTTGAAACACATAGTATCAAGTTTGGGAAATACGTCAGTTGGATTATTTTCGTGGCTATGTTAGTTACGATAGAAAACTTTTAAAATGTATTGAAAACGGTCTTTGTTGTGTGTTCTTATACGTGGCATGCGATAATTTTTATGTGTATTTAATTTGTTTGAATTTGATTCAAATAAAGTATATGTTTCTGTCTGTTATATCTGTATCTTCATACTTTAATTTTAAAAAAAATATTTCTTTGTTTTAAGTTTGTTTAATTTGTTAATCACTCATAGATTCAATGTCAGTATTCATGGGCGAATTTACGCGGGAGCTCACCCTACCGGCTTGCGTTCCCTCCCACCTCCTCCCCTAGAATTGGAGAATATATATTGATTATGGTTGGGTTGTGCCATTTGATATTTACAAAGCTTTTGACATGCATGCCGAAATGCATAACTACTGCATTCTTTCTCATAAAAATGCAGTAGACCCTCTAAAATACACTATGAGCCCCTAAAATGGAAGTATGGATCCGACCCTGCCTAATTTAAGGACTTACATACACACCACCCCGACATTATTATCTCAAATTGTTCAAGGAAACTCCAGTCTAGCTAGACTAGGAGAACAATGTATGCTTCACAAAGATTTGTAATAGATATGTCATTTGATCAATTAAATATGGGATACTCTCATTGCAGACTGGGACTGCAAACTACCGGAACATCCTCTGAATGGTCGCGCCATAGAGAACAAAATAAGCGCCCCTATAATCACCACCAGTCTGGAGTGTAACAGCCGATATAAGATGGTGCATCCAGTCCCTAGCCTGTACACGTGTCCTAGGATAGGAAGTTACAACCCTCCTAGAAAATTCAATATTATGAAGTTCCCACCATGTGGAGGTAATTTAATTATTTTCTGTTAAGACTATTTTAAAGTGTGCCCATATAGATAGCAAAATAGTAAACGAGGCATTCTTTAGCTACAGAACTGCAGCTAACTATTTTTATGCAGTAAATAGCATATCATACCAACTCAAAATGATTGGATCAGAATAAAGAATTTGGATATTATTTTATACAGAATTGAACCCATTTATAACCATATTTAATTATAATATTGAACCTTTATATACTTTTAGACATGATTGATTCCATTATACAGATATCGGTTTCATACAATATTTTCCCTCACATCCTTTTCAGAAATTATCAACAGGAAAATGCGCCGTGTGTTTATACAGATCTCCTACAATGTGACGTCGATCTACTGTGCTGGGGTGGAGGCTAGCATGGTCCGACACTTGAAGGACGCACTGCAGGCACTTGATACCCAGTGGAATAATGGACTGTGCCGTGAAGCACGGTGTTCTGATGCTACTGTCCGCGTTCACTGCGGCAGCTCTGGCAGGAAAAAGCGGCAGACACAGCTAGAGACGAAAGCGACCATCCTGCTACCTAGAACCCAGTAGGAACAGTTAGCTGGCCATCTGCGTGTATCTTTATATCCATGTCTTAGCTGTATTTCATCAGTAGAATTTATTAAACAATTATTTACTTTCATTCTCTGAGACTATTGAGTATTGATAGTCTACTGTATTACTTGCACATGCGTACTTGTGTCCCAGCGACACCCAGTATTTATTGTCACGAGTGCCCGTATACAGTATACAGATGCTGGTCATATTTTCAGAACGTATGCTTGCTCTTCCAACATTTACGGCGAGTCATCACAAATTATTACCTCCCTTTTGTAGGTTCACTGTGACAAACGGTACTCTGGTGCTCACACCGGAAGATGTCATGCGTATCGCGGTCCTCGGCGGAGCTTTTGATTTCTCGGTAAGTTGTGTTCATATTCCCCTTCCTTCTAGGATATACTTAACTAATACCGGTATTATAAATGCCGCTCCATTGAAGGAACTATCGTCTTGTCTTGTCTGAAACGCACCATTACGTCAAATAAATTTCACAAGTAATATATGGATATCCCATGTTAATAGGCATATATACAAATACTGACTCCATCCAATCTTTACTTTACCGCTGTAATGCTGAAAGATGTAAGCATCTTTTATAACCGTAAGTCCACTGAATTACGCTGTCAACCTGTCTCTGGAATCTTTCAGGAAAATATTCCTAATGCTGCACCTTTAACTGACCTTCTGAAGGTCACCATGACCCTGGCGTGTGACGTGGGACAGGCAGCGGTTGGCGAAGACTGTGGTGAGAGTTACTAGTATTAACGTCTGAAACTGTCCATTAAACCCCTTCCCAAATATGCTTGATATATATATATATATATATACACGAGAATAAAATTCCAACTTGCATCGTTTCAGTGAAGTGCGCACCTGGCACGTTCTACAACAGTGCGACACTGACGTGCGATGACTGCCCTTTTGGACAGTATCAACCTGGGAATGCGCAGTCCAGCTGTCTTCGCTGCCTGCCCTCAGAAACCACGGAGTGGGAAGGATCTGATAGTGAATACAACTGTCATAGTAAGTTACAACAAAGATTCAAAGACACATCCTACTGTTTGATCAGCTCACGTTGGACTGCATGAAACATTCACCTTCGGCAATGACATCACTCGCATTGTTTAATAAAGAAATTAACTTCTAACCCCTAAGATATCAATACTTAAACACATTGTTGTCATAAGCTGAGTCTACGGAAGTAGCACAAATTTCACGGATATTACCTGACTCGCTACAGATATCACGGCCCTCACTCTCACCCGTTACTTTTTGTCATACTCCATTACACATGTAATGGCATCAGTTCTTAAATCATTCAATCGGGTATACTAATAACCATGCTCGTAATTCATAGTATTCCACTGCGTTTCAGGGTCCTGTGGTATTGGCCACTTCTTCAGGAGCAATAGGGATGGCTGTATTCCGTGTGCTGAGGGCTTCTATCAGCACCAGACTGGCCAGTTCTTCTGCTACCCCTGCTCTGTGGACAGGTCCAGTGTGGCTGGGTCCACCTCTAGTTCCAGCTGCTATGGTAAGGCGGATCACCCGGATGTATTCTGTGTTTTGGTTTTTTTAGGGATTGAATTATTGCTTTACGTCGTGGTGGGAATATTGCACCCACTATAGGCTTAGTCCTTGTCAACGACGTCATCGTATCATTTTTTTCGATTCTTAGCGATTTGGACATTTTTGGAACATCCATGGATAACTGTTGCCAATTTCCGAACATGGAAAGTCGTATTCGTTTAGCTACAGGGTTGCGACTAAAATTTCGGCGCTGATCGGAAATTTTCGA
>JAULBP010089636.1:0-21587 GCA_032355345.1 Lepetodrilus pustulosus | reverse complement strand
CAAATCAAACGTAAATAGTCTCAGACTGAAATTCGTTTGGTCATTATCTAGGTCAATCAACCGTGATTGAATGCCTTAATCTTGATTTAACTAAATTTATAATATCTACAACAATTTAACTCGTATATCAGCAGTATGCTTCGCTGAAAAATCTTTGAATATTTTACAGCGAAACATTGCTGATATACGAGTTAAATTGTTGTAGATATTATATAAGAACATATCTAGATCATGTTATTATTTATACTGACGGTTCAAATGATGGTGCCAGTCTAATGTTCATCTGCCGCCATCATAAATAATAAATCTCAAGATACTTAATATCAGTTGAAGCTAATATATAAGGCAATTCAAATTGCTTTATAAGCTGGACCTTATAAAACAAATTCTTTTATTCCTTGTCCTGTCTTCAGGCAATTAATAACTACTGTGATAACCATTTTAGTATTGAAAATTTACAACTTCATGATTATTTGCCAACCTCACAATACGAGATGGTGTTTAAGCTGATTCCGCAGCGAAGGCTGCACATAGTTCTTCTGTAACATCAATTCGTATATTAAATCGCTACGTCGATACAGACGTCCATAATAAAGTGCATCGTTTTTAGCCCGTAATTGATTACACACCGGTGTATATTGTCGTCGGGTGTATATTTATATTGTCGTCAGGACGAAACCGCCCTACATTTTATACACATTCATATCTTAAAATGCGAGGGTCGTTGTGTGTGACGAGGACATCACTGTCAGGTATAAACTGAAACATTTATTTACTCATCGTTCCTGGGCACTTTATTTCAATCCTTTCTAAAACCTTTCATATATAAGGAATTTGAGCTATACCGGTATATGAAAAGTTTTAATAATACATAATCTAGTCATTGTCGTCTGTTTATCTATGTTCAACATTTTACTCCTTGCGTTTTGGCATCGGATCTGATTAGTAATTGTTTTTAATAATTATTAATTGAAATGTGTGATACATGTATATTCCCGCTGTGACGTAAAGCAATATTATTCAATCAAAACATGTATTTCCATTTTAATTGAAAGGTTCTTGTATGCCGGTATATTAATAGGCTCTACATTAGTATTTGAGTCGTCTTTAGTGAAAAGTAGGCCTATGCCAAAATCGTCTTCCAAAAACTGTTATCGAGTAGAACTGATAGCCTATCGATATTTCTTGACGATTCATAGTTATTAAGAAAACTATAGTAGGCCTAATGTGGCGGCTATATACACAGTATGGCATTTAACTTATTACATGTACATGTATCAGTCCTGAGCGTAGCATGGTATCTGTTCAAGATGTCACTGAGTCCGCAAATAATTATAATTATTTGCGGAAGGAAATTTACAAAAACATAGGCCATGCCATGTTTTGTATACAGAATGAGACAATCAACTCCGGTGTACGGTAACTGTACTATATATTACATTACAATACATTACAATACATTACAATGCATATCACAGTGCTGGAGCTGTTACATTTCTATTGTTTAAACATAATGTCTAGGTAAGCCATATCTATAGCTCGAGAAATCTCTTGCCTTCCTTATGACATATAAGATACTTAATATTTGGGTATGATCGGGGGAAGTTCCTATGCGCCTGACAATACTATATAGATGTACAAAAATTAAATACATATGTCCACAAATTAACATATGTAGTAATACTATCCAGCAGTCTACACGTATATCCTCGTCTGTCATCTTCCAATGAAGACCTACGTCATAAAGTCTAGTAATTTACATAATTTATGTAAAATAGCACGTGCTCATCATTAGGTCCCATATGTTTCTTAACTTTGGTTTTGTGAAGCATATTTAATAGCATTTACCTATTCTACACAAAGTAATCCTCAACAAAGACATGGAATCATACACATGATGTCCACGTGCAAGCTATTACCAGTATATTACGTATGAATAGGCTACTATATGCCAATGCCTCGCTATATATAACACTATACAGTCACATAATCCTTGTCAACTACAACATTTCATATTAATTATTCTAACCTTTGGACATGTTATATGTATTTTATTGTTTTGCATGGGGGAATATTAATGTAGTAGACCTAGGCCTACTAATCAAGAATGGGGTGGCATTTCATCACGTGACGAGCTGGGTCTTAATTCCTGATTCCCGCTGTGGTGCGACGTGTGGCTACAGTTTCCCATTCACAGCACGGCTCCGTGTGCTAATATACACACCGTATTTGCAGGTATTCTCGGCCTATTTGCAGAACACACACATTGGTTTGTCTTGGGATTAGCAGTCCTACGGCACGTCTCTATTACACGACGCTTCCGTAGATCAGGAGACAAATGTATGTGTGTGCAGTCATTGATGCAGGTTGACCGTATTTCCGCATTCTGGGAATCAAGCTGAGAGATTCATACACATCAGTCATACCGGGAGTCGTTGTAGTACTAGGCAAAAGCAGTAGGAAGAAAAGCTGAAGGTTTGAAAAAAAAATGGTCATGTTCGTATTTGTAGTGTCTGAACATTCTAATTTTTGACAAATATTTTAGGTGTTCGAATAATTAGAGCGTTCGAATTATTAGAGTAATTACGGTAATTGGCCTATAAGTCAGTCAGATTAGTTCTAAGCATTCTAGGAAATCAAGCAAATGCTTTCATACCAATTAGTCACATTAGGATTCACAGTATAGTATAAGTGTACATGTATAGATATAAATTTAGTAGTTGTAAATATCCTGGAAATCAAACTGAAAACTTCATACAAATCTGGCACATTGGTGTTAGTAGGCAACAGCAATAGGCCTACAGGTCAGTCATATTCGTTCTGAGCATTCTGGAAATCAAGATATGATTTTAATACGAATAAACGACATTCATAGTATTCAATGGTATTTATAGTATGCATATGGTATAAGTAGAAAGAGTAGATCGAAGCTTTCTGGAAACCAAGCTAAAACTACATACAAAACAGCTATATTGGGAGACATAGTATAGTATCAGCAGATAGAGTACATGTAATTCTAAGCATTCTTGAAATCAAGCTGAAAATAACCAAATGTTAATACCTTTTAGAAGTAGGCAACCGTACATGGTTGAAGTTCTAGGCATGCTATCAAGCTTAAAGCATAATACAAGTCTTTCCTTACCCCCGTAAATATTACAATTTGCGATTTATGGATCTGCAAGAATGCATACAAATAGGTATGATAACCATCCACTCCGCACCCCACCCTCCAAAGAAAAAACAAAAGTGTCCTGTTACAGGATCCTAACACGATGATGATGATGATGATGATGATGATGATGATGATGATGAAGACGATGACGATGATGATGAGGAAGAAGAAGAAGCAGGAGGAGGAGGAGGAGGAAATCTTTGTAATAACTACTCATAAAGAAATTAAGTTACAAGCAGGCCTACATGTTATTCGAATAACAAATCTGTGGTTGCATATTTGATCATCAATTATCCCGAGTCATAGAGTAACTGCGACATATTTAATCAAAGCAGAGTGTCACATAAAGGAGCTCAACCACTGTACATATTGTCTAGCTCGAATCATTCTATGACAGTTTGACATGACAGCTTTGTCACTGTTGTTAGTTCTCACAGGTTGAGTATTGCTTCATTGACATCCTCCATTGGGCGACCGTGAGATATCGACAACAACAGAAACTGACTTCACGGCTATTTTCTACTTCGGAATTAACACGGGAATATAATGGCGTTTAAAAGCAATACAGTCAAAATGTATTTTATCTCTTAATGTCAATAGTTATTAAACTATACATTATGGTATGTCACAGAAACCAAACATTGTATTTCTATTATATACAATGAATGATCCCCACAGAGTTGAGGAACATGAGTGCGCACTGATTCATTTACTGGGGTAGTGGTAACGCTATTAATTATCATTCTTCCTGGGGTTGATTTAGCGCCTAATAAATATGCATTACTATTATTATCCTGATCATAATTACTATTTTTCGACGTTCATCGTAACTGTTTAGCTATGCCTCCAAGTACGCTAGCTAGTGTACCAGTTTACAGCGAAGACCTGCAAACAGTTTCCGAGACCAGCGGGTCATGACACCACTGCTTTCAAAGGACCTCTAAGGTCAGATGAAAATACAAGCTGAAAAATGTCATTTCTTCTTCCAAGGCGCGTTTCCGAAGTCATACATTCCAGACGTGTCAAGCCACGAGACAGCGGCCATACATTCACATGGAAACCATGTTCGTTCTTGTCTTACACATAAGCACATCGTGTGTGATGCCCACAACGCTAGAAATACGCATTATAACTAGTTCAAACGTAGCACACACAGTTACACACACACACACACACACACACACACACACACACGTGTACAGTCACACATGATGTTATGTGTATCTTTGCTGATTGCATAGGTTGGCTAATAGTTATATATCTAGAGAATGAAACGATCAAAATCCTGTAATACATATTATATTATATTATATTTTTACAAAGACTCCTGATGATGTTAGTAGTTAACTAACGAAACATAGAGTCACGTAGATAGTTTTAATAGAGATTTTAACTTATATAATGCAATATTCGTAGTTTTATTAGACATTGGAAGTTTTAGCCAATATTGGACGTTTTTGCTAAATTTGGACGTTTAAGCCAACTATATCCATTGAATGTTTTCGTTAAATTTGGACGTTTTGCACATTTTATATTGGTCGTTTTCGACAAATGTTGACGTTTTAGCCAACTAATTTTGAATATTTTGACGGTTTTATATTTTAGCCATACCCCGTTATGCCTGTTCACCGTATTTTATTGTACTGCAAAGTTCATATATTTGTTATATATTTATCACATTTTATCATCTGAATATACCATGGGATTGCAGAAGCGGATCTAAGTGCGAAGGGAGCAGCTATTAACGTGTAAATGTGTCCCACGAGGTTAGTAGTGATACTCTCGTGTGACCCTAATTGCTATCAATAGTCAACAGGAAACCCTGAGTGATCGGGATTACGTTATTGCTTTAGATCGCTTGACATTCTAATATGATTTTATTTGACGTGAAATCACACTCGAGGATTTTTAAGTGAATTATTATTGTCCAAGTGGTAGCTAGGGGCATGACATGTCAGAGAGGCGCGGGTATATCCGTCACCGTGACGAATAGTGTGACGCACAGAGCGACCACGGAACACGGAGAAAGTTGTGTGACAAGCAAAAATAAGTTTTGCTTTCCGTTTTAGCATCCAGGTCAGGTAGAGGCATGCATTTACCGTTGACATGAAGTTGCATAACGTTATATTTAGATTTCACTCTCAGTATAATCAAGATTTAGGTTCAAAATTATATAAGGTTTCAAGGATTCTAATTCCTCATCGAAGTTAGTTCTATTCAATAAATACAATAGGGAAGGATGTGCATGTTGTTGTGTTTGTATAAATACAAATACAAATCTCAGCAGACGATTTCTATCAACCTAAAATTGTACTCTCGATACTCCGTCATCAAGTACAACAGAAAGCATGTTTCAATACTTCCTAGTTGACACATATCACTGTCAACAATAGGGTTACCAAATAAGCCTAACGTATTTAACAGTTATAAATATGTCAACACCAGTCACAATAACAAACAAGAAAGCATGATTCTACATGTAATGGTTAGTGCTCTAAGTGCATCAACCAATACAATGTGAAATGAAAAATAGAACTTGCAACATAATACACTCGTCACTGTGGTTCGACAAACAGCAAATCATACTGACTTGAAATATATAATAGTTACTTACTTAGTATCGAGTACGCTTATTACATCAGGGTATGTTATAGTTTCTCGATACTCTTGTATATATTACTAGTTCTAGGCCATGGCATAAACATTGAACTATATTTATATAGTTCATTCATGTCTATCCAACTATACAAGACAGTTTGCTTCGATAAGAATTGGAATGGCATGCAGGTCTAGCCGTTGATGTGGGTAAGCACTCCAAAATAGACAGGTCACTTAGAATATGTACGATGTGTAGTAGTGGAGCATGAGCACAATGTTATTATACAATGCCAAAAATTGATGTATGAGGATATAAGAAAACACTATATTCCGATGGCTATGTTAATTTGTTCTCTTAATGTCATGTAAAAACATATGTATCGTTATTTAAACACTTGCAATTATAACGCAATTGAAATTGAGAGAAAATGTACAGAATAACATTACAAATTCTGAAAATGCTCATGTATAAGCTTATGTATCTTCGTATTTACATATACATTTGAAGTGCATGTATATGGGCTAATGGTTTTAAAGGCATAATAATATCACAGATTATTAATGGTTGTTTTGGACTAGGTCTTAGCTACAACTGTAAAGTGCATTCACTTGACATACATATAATCCAAAAACCTTTCCACGACTGTATGGTAGGTACATTTCAATTTCAACAAATAGTTTTGGACTTGGCCCTTAATATAACAACCTGAACAATCGTAGTTCTTTTTACTTTATTATATTAACGCAAGGGGACACAACTCTCAAGCGGTACGACAAACAAACTACGATTGCTTCACATATCAGGTGATACATCAAATGCAAGGTAAGTATTGGTCCGTAGCCTTTATTCATATAAAATATTAAGTTTGTGTTAACTATCGAGTGTTGGGTAATAAGTGCATCAGTAAACAACAACCTTTTGGGGAATAAATCAAGCGTAAGTAGTCTCAGATATAAATTCGTTTTGCCGTTATATACGTCGACCAGACGTGATAGTATGCCTTTAATACTAATGAATTGAATTGAACTGACATTTATTTGGTGGGAGTTGCCTACGAACATTTTGTTCATCGAAATATGAACGCAATGCTTATGGGTGACGTGGACCAATCAGATTGTCTGATTGAGAATAGATATATTTATACATTGGTAAACAGAAGGTAAAAATGTCACTGTCGTTTATATGCAACTCAAATTCTTTAATCCATTCATAAACCAAATCCATCATGTTGTGATTAATGACACAACGTCACTTTGCATAATAATGATGTATTAGATTTAAGTGGAGTAATGGAGGGGTGGTTTTAATACAGAAAAGAAAATTAATTAATTCTTGACAATTCGAAGCTGTAAATGTAATGTGCATGTGTAAATCAGTGAACAAAACTACTACTAATTTTGGGCATGCAAATTGTATTGAACTTAAAATAAGAACTTTGGCAATAAAAACAGGAAACGTTGAACACAGAATACGAAAATATTAACTATTAACATTGTTAAATATGCCATTGTACTCCTACATTGCAGGATCAACAGGCTCGATGTAGTCATATATTGCAGGAACAACATGCTAGATGTATTCCTATATTGCAGGAACAAGAGGCTAGATGTACTCCTATATTGCAGGAACAACAGGCTAGATGTACTCCTACATTGCAGGAACAAGAGGCTAGATGTATTCCTACATTACAGGAACAAGAGGCTAGATGTACTCAGGCTAGATGTACTCCTACATTGCAGGAACAAGAGGCTATATGTACTCCTACATTGCAGGAACAAGAGGCTATGTACTCATATATTGCAGGAACAACAGGCTAGATGTATTCCTATATTGCAGGAACAAGAGGCTAGATGTATTCCTATATTGCAGGAACAAGAGGCTATGTACTCATGTATTGCAGGAACAACAGGCTAGATGTACTCCTACATTGCAGGAACAAGAGATGAGTCTCATGGATACTACGTCCACCTTATATCTACAGGTGAAAGTAGCATTTGAGTGGTAAAGTTGTTTTCTCTAGATAATGCACACACTATAGCATCCTCGCACCACAGAGGTACTTATTACGTTAGCACTGCACGGTACCCCTGGCTCACATCTAGGTGCAAACTCGCGCAAATGAGGAACAGCAACTGTTGGTAGTCATGCATCGTAGTATACCTGAAGAACATATTTGGGGAGCTATCAAGTTTCAACTGAAAAGGAGTCAATTTGGGTCACAGTTTATACATCTATTCTGATATTGTAGCACAGGCTATTTAATATACAGTTCTTAGAACACTGGAATGATAGTATGATCTTGTTCATGGCGAGAAGAGACCTGCCCTGCCTAATGACAACATGTAGTCAATTTCAGTGTATCCATGTCATGTCCATAGGCATATGGTCGCGAATGGAATCTAGAGGTCCCTGCAAATCAACAAGAACGTTTAGGAATGTTAGTATTTAGCATACGAGTAGTACACAAGCTATGTTAAAGACATACTACCACAGATGGTTGACCTAGATAATAGGCAAACGAATCTATATTTGAGACTACTTACGTTTTACTTGTTCACCCAAAGGTTGTTATTTATTGATGCACTCGATAGCACAAATTTCATATTTTATATGAATTAAGGTTACGGAACCATATTCAGGTTGCTTACCATCACTTATAACTGGCAAAGTCCTATATCATGGGATTGGAATGGAAGTTTGTCTACCATACAGCGAAGGAAATATTGTATGTATGTCAAATGAATATACTTTGAAGTTGTAGCTAAGGATTAGTCCAAAATAATCATAAATATATGTGATGTTGTGCCTTTAAAAAGTTATTTTACCAAATTGTACACAAATATGACTCCGGGTGTCCACTATTCTGAGTCTAGAACATTGGCCACATGGAAAGATACATACAATGGGTCAGTATCGTCTGACGTAGAAAAACGTTACCCTACAACCATTTACATGCATGGAAAACTGGGACGTCAAAAAAACTTGAAGGAAGATATATCATTTGTCAGTTTTATACATATTCAACATCACATGTCCTTAGTTGTGACACATCTCAACAACAAACGGCAAATTGAAAATCTTTACCGTCCGAGAGTTGTCTATGAAAATGACGTTACACATGGTGACGTGCCTTCACTGCCACGCCCCCTTGGCGTCAAGTTAACAAGGTTAGGCGGGGTTAATTGTGATGGATGAAAAGATGCAACACCAAATAAATGCTTCTAGGCTTCAGGCAAATACAGTAACCTAATTTGAGGGATTTATATTGTTTGGAATTCGGGTCAAATGGAATGCAGCGGGTATTTGACAGTTTAGGGTGAATCCGCAATGGTATTGACAGGGATATGATGTGGATTATCAAGCGTTCCGGTATCAGTGTACATTTTAATCAGACAAACCACTGAACAAATGTCAACGATTTAGTAAGTCTTTGATTCCTATAAGCTGGAGCAATCTAAAATACAAACATGTGTATGTGTCTGGTCATCAAACTGGAAGTATTTATGTATATTGCTGCATATATCAACTACCAGACACCACGTGACTAACATTCTAGCCAATGAGCTGTACATATAGCGCACCGGTAATATCACACATAGGCTGAGAGCCACGTTCTTGAAACTTGTTTATGCAGTTGTAATCGTGTTGTACGTCGGTTTGATGTTGCAGGTTATTAAGTACTTGTAGACGGAACCAACATCACGAGATGTAGATTGTTGTATAGCCTTAATTACTAACTCATTGAGTCATCGTCCACATGCATGAATTATACATCCTCTGAACAGATGGCCATTTCACAGCCCAAAAAAAAAAGTTCGGTGTCATGTTAGGTATCTGGGCCAGGACGACTCACGTGACTGCTCAAAAATAAACCACGACATCAGAGGTGAAAGTGTTCTTTCAGGATCCTGTTAGGACTCTTTTTTTGTGGATCCTGGAACAGGACAGCTCACGTTTTGTTTCTGCGTATTACTTCAACCAATTACCATGCGTTTCAGAGGATGAAATTGGACTATCTGATAATCCTTCATGTCTATGTGGTAATCCATGTGAAAATGCTGTCCATTATTTGCTTGAATGTCAGAAATACATCATATATCGTCATGCTAACAAATATTCAAACAATTACAATACAAAACAAAGTAGATATCGATGTTAATCTGTTCTTAAAGGCATACTATCACGGCTGGTTGACCTATATAACGGACAAGGGAATTTATATCTGAGACTACTTACGCTTGATTTGTTCCCCAAAATGTTGTTGGTTACTGATGCACTTATTACCCAACACTCGATAGTTAACACAAACATCATATGTTATATGAATTAATGCTAAGGACCAATAATTATCTTGTCTTGAGAGTTATGTCCCCTTGCATTAATATAATGAAGCCAAAAGAACTAAGATTGTTCAGGTTGTTATATAAACGACAAAACGGTCTGTTTAAATAGAATTTTGCCTACCATACAGCGGTGGTAAGGTTTTTGGAAGTAGAATAACAATTATATGTGTGCCAAGTGAATGTATTTTGCAGTTGTAGGCTTGTAACTACGTACTAGTCCAAAACAACCATTAATATCTGTGATATTATGCCTTTAAATGGATGTTCAGACTTAAATGCACCTGGAAATGTATATTATTCAAGAAATAAAAAGGAATAGGATGTGATTTTAAAAGATTAATATGAGTTTATATATATGGATTAAAATCTATATACATAATCGTAGCAACAGCATAATCAATCAATGTTAATAGATGTTCACGATGCGAATAATACAGTTATCCATACATACACAATAAAGTTCATATGCCATTGATACACGTATGTCAAAATATCTATTGGAAGACAGGATAACCTGTATATTACGAATCAACATTTCAGGTTTAATCATTCTGTAATTAACACATGGATGTCTCAAACTAAATAACGTTATCTGAACTCAACATACACAGATACGCGTATGTGTGGAAATATATATTTGTCTTTGTCTAAATATACGTTAAAATATAAATCTAGTTTTCATCTGTACTATAGAAGGGGTCGACGACATATTTGTATAATGTTTTGAAATATGTTGATATGGTCAGCTACGAGTACTTCTTAAGCAGTTAATATGTTAAAGGTCATCTACCAAGAGAATCACCTTAGTTGATCTTCATTATCATTACAGATAGAACAAGTGGGCCAAGCGACAGATAAAACGCCTGCTATTACCTCCCCGGTCAGTCTTAAAGCAGTGAGGACCCCCGCGTTTAGTTTGAAGCATGTCTCGCGGCTAAATTTACATATCTTCTCCGTCACTCGACAGGTACGGGACATCCATATTGGAGACAAAAAAAATAACTTTTATATATAGGAACGGGTCCCGGGTCTCACGTAGGAATTAGGAGGATTGTGTGGAGCGCCTGAACAAACACGCCGTACACGGGTCCATGAGGTCGCAGGCACGACTCCCGAGTTGGTTACTGTAAAGTACCTTTCTCATCTGTTTGGAAACTGCAAGGAAGGGCAACTCTGTACGACGTAATGCGGCATCGTGAAGGCGCAAACATCAACGTCATCGTTGTCTTGAATGTCTGTGTTACTTGTTCACCATTCGTTACTTCCCTATACATGACCTTTGTGTAATCCTTGTTTATAATCTATATATTTTCTGTGATATATATGTTGACAGTTTTAAGGTCACCTTAAAATCTGAACATGCACAAAAGGGACGAATTTAGAACGAGCATCACAATGTCCACAGTTGGAAAGAAAGTAGTATGCATCGGCAGATATACAAATATTTTGTTTTAATTCCAAAGTTGCTTAAGTTTCTGTTTACTGTATATGCGATATAAACTTTCATTGTCTGTATGAGGATTAGTTAAATTCTAAATATATCTAAATCTAGACCAATATATCTTCTAAATCTCCGCGCGAGTTATGTCATCATATAAACCTGTTTGCTGCCACCTCCTGTTATAAGGCCTACTTTACTTGATATGTGATAAACAACGATGGTCTTAAAGACCAAATTCACACTTCTGGTGTAGTAAAGCAAATAAATTATGGAAAATATACGAACATTTTAATGATCTCAAAGAAAGGGATGGTCAAATAAATCAGAAACAAGTACTTAGTTGTGACAGTCAATGTGGCACGGTTGTAATTATATATTATTGTGGGTCTTCAGGTTAGCGGACTAAAATATGTCTTTATGCATTCCTAGCACGTGGGAAGATTACAGAGACCTTCTTCAGGTTTCTGTTTTACCATCATCATGTACGGTGATATATGAGAGAGGGGGAACAAACAGAGGGGTCCTTTGTTCTTCCTGCACACGACAAGCGGACACTTCTATATCACATTTCCAGTGAGTGGATCATATAATAGGTGGCACATCAACACATTAGGTGTATGTAGGAAGTACAAGTTTCAAACTTAGATGCGTTGTATTTTCAATGAAAAGAAACAATGTTAGGTCAATATAAGTTTGTATTAAGTACTATAATATTCTAGCGATCATTTGGACGGATCCCGATTTTTAATAATATATGTTGGGTAATGTAACAAACTATTCCTAACGTTCTATTTTCTCGACACGAATGTGTTCGTGTTACACCATATACTAAAGTGAACACATAGAAGTGCTAGAAATTCACCCATATGTTGCACTGAACGAATCGTTTTTTGCAGTGTAATACAGTATACTTATCAAAGGGTTAATTTAAATAGCAATGTAAGTGGCAACAGGTATAATTATTATATTCATTATATCGATTACGTAACTGGATTTTCTTGAAGATGTTTTGTGGAGAAAGTATTAATTTATTATAATAGTATTTGTTCTCATAGATTTAGTTTAGCATACAAATATTATTCTTACAAATTGGCCATTTCAATGGATATTGGCACCGAATTTTCAGCATTTCATTAGCTCAGACATCATACTATATGTTTCCATTATATCGATATTTTGCGTAAAGGATATCCACCAACACCGTAATAATAATAATAATAATAATAATAATAATAATAATAATAATGTGAACATTTATATTGAGTCAAAACCACGCGCTATAATAGCCATGCTTGAGCACTACATTATTAGCCGCGTCAAGGGATCAATGACAATGTGCCCTGATTTTCTTTCTCAACTCCCTGGAGTGTATACAGCCCACGCTGCCTTTCAGAGCCCTAGAAGGTTCATCATTCCCGTGCCCAGCATATCATCCTATCCAGGTCGTAACGTTGTTCCATGTACAGCGCGGTGTATTTATATAACTGAGATATATCGCTGGTGAAGGCATCCTTGTTAGGGAAGACTTCTGGAAAGATCCCGGTCCTGTGAAATATCTCTCCCAGTGTACATAAATCCCCCTTTATGACAGGCGTTATTACCATAGCTGGACTGTACCTCTATGTACCGTGTTACCTACAACATGGAGCTTACGGGAACACGGGGAATCTATTAGCCCTGTGGTGGCGTATGTACATTACATGACAACGCTGTACCCCCATGGCTTCATGATCACATCCATCAAGGTTTATCTTGTCCTGCATGTCCAATCAGTATGCAAAGTGAAATATTATATGCATAGACTTTACTGGGCATTGAGAGCAGAAACAAGGAAGTGCCATGTAAATTGATTTGTTCAATAACAGCATTGGTCCAGTGAATTAGCTATCGGAAATGAGAGCGCTATGGTCTCTTAGTAGGTAAGAGAGCTTCGTGAAAGGATACCCGGAACAGTTGTAGCTGCAATTGATAGTAAGCCAAATTTTAGGCACCAGTTACAAGTGTACGTTCATTGCATGAAACACTTTCATCTCAACACTGCTTGAGAATATGGTTAACTAAAACTATTGTAGCGATACATGGGATTCTGGCATCCAGGGTCCAGTTGCCCGACGCTCTTGTAGCGCTATGGTTGTAAGTCCAATTGTAGAGTCTTCTACAACGGGAATTGGGTTACAATAGCATCGTGCAACTGGACCTACAATTACATTTGTAGCCGGTCCCTAAGATTTGACTTACTTATTGCCGATATTATAGAAAGGTACACACCAACCTGTAGATAAATTATAAATATTAATTACAGAAACTATAACCAGCGAGTACATATTGCTTCCAGCTCTATCAGCTGTGAATCCAAATATTGTCATTAATACGGATTACGGATTAGTGTGACTACTACAAACCAACAATTTCATAGGTTTTATGCTAAACGACAACGTACGTCGAATAGTATTTGCCTTTGTCTATGCAATTATAAATATATAAAAACTTGACCACATTACATGAAATGCAGGCTGAAAAACTAGCCTCTAGGAATGCTTTCCATATAATCCTACCACATTAACTACACAGCGTTCATTAACGTATACTGAAGTAGAGCGCCAATACGACGTCATCGTCACGTCTGCAAACAGGATTTCCTTGGGTTAGTGTCCAGCGTAAAAGCCATAGCCAACGTAGTCGGCGTGGACCACGTTCTACAGTTTTAGCAGTCTACTCTCAGAGGTATATAGGTGACCTATTGCATTCAAACAGCGCTGTTGACGTGTTTGAAAATCCGAACAATCCAAGCATGCGTCAACTATATAGACTATGTAGTTTGCCATATATACATAAAGAGAAGATGAGGGAAAACTAACGGAATCAGTCATTAACTCTCCTACAGTATTAGAGTTTTTGTAAGACTTGTCTTGTAGTTAAGCATGTATTGCTATAAGAAATGAATCATTGTTGACGATTGATTTCCCAAATTTTAGGCTTACTAGTATGTAAATATGTATTTGCAACGCTTTGAGTATGCATTAGGGGGTGGAACTGGCGCATTATGGCCTTATTATTGTTATTATTACTATTATTATTACAATAATTATTATTACAAATATAAATATAAATAATAAATATAAATATAATAATTATAATAATAATAATGATAATAATGATACTAACATACACTGTATAGTCTCCATAAACCTGTAGATTAAACTAATTTGGCTCCTGTATTTAAGAGGTAGGTCTATATTGTCATTACAATACACTCATATATTTATGTATAGGTGGCATGATGTACAGGTAACATGATGTATAACCTGTTAAATGTATCTAAGACTAATAGGGAGATTAAAGTTTATATTTCTTTTTAATTTCTTAAATACCCATAAGGGTAATCAAGTATTGAAATGATATATGAATATGGGAAAATATGTGTATGTAAGCAGTCATGATGACTGGCATAAATCAAGAACCACCCAATTCCATCTACCAATATATAGTAACCGTCCTATCCATGCCAGCACTATTTTATCTAAGGATACAACAAGGACACGATTAGGGAAGCTATGGCATTGCAAAGAGAAGTCATACATTTAGACGAGTAAATATTGCGCTGCTATGTTCATTTTCTAACGCTTCATGAAAATAAAACGTGAGTTAATGCTTTACGTTGGACAGTGTAAGTAAATAGGCATTGCAGATAACAAAACAAAAATAATAAATCTCACAGGATGTCTAATTCAGTACTGTACACACATATTATGTTTAGTCTGAAAAGCCTATTTTCGTCTTGTAATTAATCCCACGAAGTCTCAACTTGATGAATTTAGTCATAGATGATTTCGTTCTTTTCTCCTTCTTGAACGTTGTGAAGGTTAAATCTGACGTCGTGTATTTTGGATGTACGTAACATGGTGTAGATGGGACCCGATACATTGTAAAGCAAACGCTATTCATTGTATGCATGCACATTCGTTATTTCCGTAAAGTGCACACACTTACAAAGTAAATGTCGCACACCGGACGGACGGTCTACTTTGTGGACGTTAATGCATTGCTAGGACTTTTCTGTTCGAAATTCACCTTTAGCTGACACAAACTGTCAGGGGACCGCACTGGTTTGAGTGACGTAACATGGGATACATATATGTACATGCATTTGCATATATACAATGTATGCATGAATTGCTATATTCATTTGTTTTGCAACCTGCATTTTACACATAGTATGTATTATATATTAGTTCACATGCTAACAAGCTAACAAGTATAGTTACTACAGAAAAACTATATATTTCAATTAAAACACGATAATCTGTTTGAATATGACCGTGCTATTTCTTGAGATTAGTGTGCATCCATTGGAATATGTCTTGCAAGGTAATATAATGGCATAGACAGTTTGGCATAGATGTTTGCACAAAGTAATGATACTTAAAAGAGAATGTAATAGTACTGTACTTGGATATATGAATTGTTTAAATCTAATTATCCTTACTTTGTCCGTTTCCAGTAGAAAGACTGCCCAAGAAGATCGTACATAGCACCACTGCCCACATGGTTATGCAATACAGTAGCGGACACAATCTATATTCTTTGGAGTAAACTTCCTGCTATATCCAAAACGACATCAGGCCCTGTTCGTACACCGTAACACCAAATTCCGTGTGTTTTACAATGAATTTCTGCCGTCAAAGCTTCAGTTCTGCTCGTCCGTCCTCAGAAGAGACCTAGCAGACGACACGTTTGGGTCCTGTGGAGAGTATCCTCAGAGAGAGAGAGATACAGATCCAGAATACCATGCAGGTTGGTACAGAGAGTGTTGTCGTCACAGGTAACAAGTCGGCCTGCCCCGGACTCTCAAATGTAATTGTTCGACAAAGCTATGCGCATGTCAACAGAATTTATCCTCTGTCTTTCGACCCAGTACGTCGTTGGTTGGTGACTTCTTAAGCGCTCTGCATTCCGACAGGTGTCGCTCAACTTCTCATTAACCCATGATCCATTGCGCTCCTTTTCGACCCTCGCAGAATTTCGTTCAGAGAATGTTAAACGGACTTGAGGAACATTGATTCATTTCGCGAAACATATATTCATGTTATAAAGCAATTTGACTTATTGCTGTATATGCATTGCGATTTTTGATTGGTCGTATTAATAACAGTATACGGTAGCTAATAACTCGTTATATTTAATAGCATTCAAAATTTTAGTCTTTTCACAAATTTTCTATGGTGTCGTTTGTATACATCAATTTTAGATATTATTGCAGTTAGCTATACCGTGTTCCCATCCTGCAAACCACTTCAAGATCAAAGACAACTACTACTTTTTTCCAGTTTTTATTCAGTTGTTTCGACAGATACATACATTTGATATATAATTCCTAGAATCTTTACATTAGTCAGATTCGTATTGTATTCATTAAAAGGATGGGAAATAGTGCATTCGTTATACAACTACTACAACTGCTGCTGCTTCTGCTGCTATTACTAGTACAGACAAATATGTTAGGTGTCCTGTTTTGTGTCCTGGCCGTGGACACCTACCGTGGATGTTCAAAAATAATCCAGGACAACCGTGCTGGAAGTGCCTTGCCAATATCCTGTTTATGATTTTGTTAGGATAACAATAATTGTACCTCTACTGCTGCTACTTTATTTTGATAATTCTTCTGGCGTTGCTCAGAATTCTTACAATTCTTGCAATAAATTACAGTAGCAAGTGTACCATTAATTTTTACAGGCTACCAGTATTACTCTGTGATTCAATTTCACTGGCATGCAGATATGTTATCTATAGAACTTATACGTACAGACGTAAACATGACTTCACAATCTGTCTAGTAAAGAAGACCACAGCCTAAATCCTCCTGGGCAGTGTTTAATACCAAGATAAATGTAATGGTTATCAAAGTAGCCACACAATGGCAGATATATTAATGCTCAAGTAATATAACATCCTGATACAGTGATGCTTAGGTAAATAATTAACTCCGCTTTAATAGCTCATTGGTTGTGCTCTAAACTGCAGTTTGCGTTAGTACACGACTTAAAGGTCACTTCACATAATTACGGGTTATTCGTGTGCGTACTCGTGTGCATGCCTGCTTAGACACGCAGGTCACTCATTCTCAAATTGTGTGCACGATTCAATAAAATTACCTTCTTCTGTGTTATCGGGTATTTTAATTGTATTATGTTAGAAAAAGGAATGACGCGGAAGGACGTTTGTCAATTAAAATTAATCAAATTATTTCCAGTATAGTATATAGCCAAAACATGTACAGATGTGTATTACTTCATAAGTGTCACCGATAGATTTATACCCAAGTATATCTGACTTTCTAATTCAAGGTACTGTGTATTAATTGGTAGGCTTACAACATCTAAGATACGGTCACAGTTAAAATTAAGGTAGGCCTATACCATGAACTGGATGCAATAACAACAGTATTTGTCAGAGGGAGTAAGGTTATATACCAGAAAATCCCACCATTCTATTACGGGAAATATTAAATGACGCAATACAATGAAGCGCATATTAATCACAGTGACATACCCTAATTCATATCAGTACGCATAACACCTACTATGTATAAGACACAGCTGATTGATGTCACGAGAGGTCAAATGACAAATGGTAAAAATCACGTGACTAGATATACCGTTCCTAAGATAATATGGTAAAATTAATTGCAAAACTATGTCATTGTCTTGTTACACTGTCACTGTTAATCTGGTGTATGTCATCAAGGGGTCAAGATATTAGGCTAACAATATATAACTAGCTTACTGGCACTGCCACTGAATCCGTAATATTAGTATACTGTGGTTAATTCCAGGGAATACCGATATACGTACGCCATTAATTGGAATCTTAGTAAATCAGCCAACTTTCCATATTGGTAACACATCCTCTACCTAATGTTCTCATTTGTATTTTAGATAAAGTAACCCGGCTTAGAATTAAAATATTTTGAAAAAGACACCGATATATAATATATATACTTTACATGCATATATAAATATCTTTCGTTTCATTTATGTTTCTCTTTTGCCTTTTTGTACGTACTCCTCTCTCGTCTTCTGTGTTATGTTATGTTTTAGAAATTGTGTATATGATATAAATATTTCAAGAGCGGGCTTTTCCTGAGTTGGTATTATTTGTACCCAATCCTTTTCTATTGTGAATAAGATATGTAAAATAAATTAAATCAAACATGATTGTCCGCTATCTTGATTAAAGAGCATGTGGCGTTTCAATAATTTGATTTACCATAGAAAGTTGTCCAGTATTGAAGGCTTCTATAGGTACTATGCGTCTAATGCCCAATGAATTTGTGGTGACGATTTCTGTCGTTCAACCCACGGACCAGATGAACAGGCGAAGCACTAATTATGTACTAGTCCTTCATATTTGAACATATCCAATTGTACCTTGACTTGTGTCTAGTGTATAATATAGTCTGTCAACTACCATATTTCTCCATGTCAAAAGTGTGACTTTATCAAGTTGAAACTAGCTGTAGTGCTGTCTTGCTGTCCAGTTGAATCTAGATTGATTGTCTGTACACCCATCAGTTATGAGATACATAGAAAGGCCCGCGTGACCTTGAAATGACACACATGTGCACAGACTTGTCACCAAGGGTTGCTATCAATATGGGTGTCGTGTATGTCGGGTAGTTCGGAAGCAGACAATACAGGCAGACTGATGGAGTTAAAATGCATGTACGTACGCTTCTCAGATACAGAAGTTTAGGAAGCTGACAGTACATCAAATGTTAGCATATTCTCATGCTAATTTAACATAAACTATAATTACACACACGCGCGCACACTCACACACACACACACACTCACACATACACACACACACACATACACACACACACACACACACTTACACACATACACACACACACACACACATTTGTTGTGTGGGTATTAATTATAATGTTGCAAAGACAATCTTTGCATTTAGGTAATTGGTTATAATATTTCGTGTGATACGTGCACACCTATTGTTCCCTGATAAATATAAATGAAACAGATTTCGTCTAATCTGGAAATATACCTTTTCATAATTAATTGCACATACCTCTGAACTAATGAGCATCATTCCTAAACGTGACGTGACAATGCTTTGTGATAATTCCCTTCCAATGTCCCATGCACTGTTGTATTCACAATAAAATGTATGGCGGTTTGAGGAAATAATTGTGTGACAGTCCATATTTAGAACATTTCACAGCCGGTGCAGGAGCCTCAAAATAGTCCCCCACCCCAAAACACTATCCCTCGCAGCCCCAAAACACTTCACTAATTATGCATACATGTACGACGTTTAAACATTCTATCATAAAATTTAGTCGATTTAAGCAATATGTATTTTCGTACATACATTCAAAGACGCATCTTCACTGTAAAAGGCTTTTTTTTCGATAATGAACACGTTGAAAACACGTTTCTTGTTGCACTTTTTGGACACTTTTACGTGTTTTAGGAGAAAACACTAGTAGTATTTAGTAACGTTATTATATTAGTGTTTAGCAGTAAAACGTGTGCAGCCGTTTTCCACCATATTTAGGTTGGTTACCATCAGGTATATCTGGCGAAGTCCTATATAGTAGAGTTAGAATGGAATATCGTCGTCCATACAGTTTTTGGATGTACAAACATGATTTTATATATGTCAAGTAAATGTACTTTGCAGTTGTAGCTAAGAACTAAAAGAAAATTATTTTTCTGCCTATACTTGTTTTGTTTGTTTTTTGCTGACGGTTGAAAGTGTTCGTTTATGAGCAACTGGCCAATTTATGCTTGTTTTCACGATTCGCGATTAATGATTCGCGAGACATGCATTCACGTTTCGTGGGATATTTTAAAAATGTTATACAGCAAAGATATTAACTGTTCACGATTCGCAGAAAATATATTAACGGTTCGCAGATAATTCACGTTTCGGGGGTTAACGTGGGGTCATTCCAGCCTATAGACTAATATCTTCGTTTTCACAGCCACAATTGGCGCCATCTTGGATTTCATGATGATTTCGTCATCAAACTAAATTCTTAGATGGATATCTGGAAAGGGTAATCAATATTCTAACGACATGCCAATGTTCATGTTAATAGACATGTTAGAAGTTAGTTAAGAACTTGAATATGTCACCCCTACCACTTTTTCAATAGGCCTATAATAATCATATTGTGTTTTGGGGCCAGCCTCAGAACACTCTAGAGTGGGCTTCCAAGCGGAGTGTTTTGGGGCTGCTACATCGGCAACTCGCAGTATACGATGTCGATACTATTTCCAAAATACGCTGACACACCTTCCACAGATGCGTAATGCCCATCAACGGGTACCATATTGCAGAGTCGTGTAGCATCCAATCCGGCAAACATGACTTGGTTATTTTGTTCTGGTAAGTGTTCGAATTCACCTAATCTTATATAAAACATATTACATAATATATGTCGATATCCAAAAATAAATACCTGGTAAATGTATTAATTATGCAAATGGATTACAGTGTATGCTATGTTTGTGCGACTAGACCAGTGACGTACGTTGTGAGTTGTATAACTGTAAGTGTTTTCCTCCACTGACAGGTATACAGGCGGCAGTCACGGTGATGTTTCTTCCTCGTATCCCATGTGACAGTGCTGACGAACACGGGACTGAAAAAATAACACCGGCTTCTGAACTGCGTATATATATAACATGTACGTTAGGGACTCGTGTAACTTGTGTCCGGTTTTCAACTAATATCAGCTTCAAATGTTGACACATGTTGTCTTGTATAAATATGCATTAAGCATGACCGTGCATGTTTACAATAGAAAAGAGATTACAATTATATTACAATTGATGAGTGAGATAATATTGCTGATTACTACGACGACCCCGAGTACAATATGTATATATATGTGTGTGTGTGTGTGGTGTGTATACACACATATATACATACATACATACACACACACATACACACACACACACACACACACACACACACACACACACACACACACACACA
>JAULBP010089530.1:0-12287 GCA_032355345.1 Lepetodrilus pustulosus | reverse complement strand
TCCGAAAACATGCGCATAGCGACACATTATTATACCCCGGTCAGTGGATCTGTGTGCTCTCATTTTCCTTCTCATCTCCTTGTGTAGTATACAATCAAAGCTGCCTTACAAAGCGCTAGAAGGTTATAATTAACATACCCATGTCATAATTCACTGTCCCATTATCGGCTGAGCGAACAGACGTCTTTTCGGACTAAAATACTTATTTTAATATAATACTTATGTAATGTCATAATTTATTATTATTATTATTATTATTATTATTATTATTATTTATGATTGATCTCGGATAATGCCCAATATACAATGCTATGTGTTTTTTGTATAGATAATCAATTAAGCTAAACAATAACTCTTGCTAGATGAATCGTACCTAAAAATCATGATCTATGGTGCCACGTGTAAGCTACTTAGAAAATTGCATTGTGCACGAATACAGAAGGGTTATGATTACGGTGAGAGAACCAATGTCATATACAGGGTGTACAGATGGCAATCGATGCACAGTGTTGAAGATAATGAGCTTATATTCGTGATATATCGATATGTACAGATATCCCAAAGAACCACTATTCATACCACTAAAAGACGTAGTAGTAAACATTTAGGGTTTTACAATAACAATGGACTAATATCATGATATTATCTTGAATATCACTTGAAGATATATCGTTACGGATTTTTTTCTCTCACCAGTATCATATGCATTAATAGATCGATAGGCGCGATCCAGTAAGAAATACTCAGCATGGGCAGTGGAAACAGTAGTGTTATGATTACTCCATTAACTTTGATGTAAATAACTGTATCAGTTTGCTACCAATATGAACGATATTACTATGCAATTAATGTACTTTATGGAGAGCTCATACTTTAAAAACATAACTTTGTTTGTAATATAATGAACACATTGGTTTCCGGAATACTTTTTTTAACAGCTTGTATGGTGATATTTTGAAAAATACTGATTATACTAATGATTCTATGACACCCAGGCGAAATAACAAGTCTATTTGTGATATATTTAATTTCTGATGGACTAACAATAACTATTCGTATAATGTTAGGTAATTATTTTATTAATGAATATACTGAGTAAGAAATAATGTGTGGCATATAGGTATAATTGCAGTTAGGCCGAAAAACTGACCTTCATATCTGCAAATTACAAATTATAACTAATTATATGCAATATTTCAAAAGGGCACGCCGATTGTGAAATATAAGAGTTAACAGCAAGTTTAGCATCGCTATATGAAATTAATATTGGTGAACTGTGAAGGTATGTGGAGCTTTTGCTGCAGCATCTGCCAATGTATTGCCCTTGATACCCGCATGAACCGGCAACCAACAACTATTATAGTTGATGTGGTTAAGGAATCATGCAACTCAAGAATTTCAAGAATTATAGGATGTTTTCATTTCAGTAGACCTGACAATATAATGGCATTTAACAATTTAGAGTTTTTAACGTATTGCAAGGCCAATTGAACGGCCTATGCTTCTGCAGAGAATACAGACGTTCCATCGGGAAATCTCTGAAAGTCTGCATGATATTGTATGTTTGTTAATCATAGCTACTGGAGTTACACTGCTACCATTTTAGAGCCATCTGTATTAATAGAAACAGAATTAGGGTAATTATATTTAAGTTAGGAAATATGATTTGGGAATACTAACGGATCTATAATGGAGGATTTGGCAAGTGTGGTCAAGTCCATATTATTAACTATGGGCCTAACCAATTGCCAAGGAGGAAATTAAAAAGACCTAGTAGGTGGTATATTCTATATATTGAGATACCTGCAGAAAGAAGATGAACCTTCATACGGATACCCAATTGAGAAATTGCATTAGTTTTACGTTCGAACAAAGTAGTATACTCTGCTTCGAAAACACATTCATATGTAGGATTAGTAGGGTTTGATTTTAATTTAGTAATGTATTGTAGTGCGAGCTTAACGCGCCTCTCTGATAGAGAAGGTTCGTCAGCTGCCACGTACAGTGATGGAATTGGTGAAGTGCGGAAGGCACCCAGAGTAAGTGTGAGGCCCTGAGGGTTAACTGTATCTATTATTTTTAAATAGCTCTTGCGAACATAACCGTAAACAATTGAGGCATAGTCCAATTTAGATCTGCCCAAAGCCCTGCAAACATTTAGCAGTGTTTTCTGAACTCCATTCCATTTGGTGCCAGCTAAACATTTAGCCTTCAGGCTTTTGATGTGTGAAAGAAAATTTAATTTACTGTCAATTATAATACGCAAAACCCGGCTTCATTGACGATATTAATATGTTGTTTGTCTAGTAATAACTAGTTGAAAACATGAATGGCATTTGTTTTAGAGTTTGAAAAACTGAATCCATTTTCCAAAGCCCATTTTGAAATTTAAACACAATTGCATCTGGCGTTCAAAAGTGGCCATATTACAATTTGTACTGTACGTGAAATACTAAAATCTTCCACAAAAAGTGAATCATCAATTTGATCATTTAAAACTTTAGCAAGGCTATTCGTTTTGATACTAAAAAGTGTTACAGATAATATTGCACCTTGTGGGACACCTATTTCCAGATTAACAGAATCCAAGAGGGTGGACCCGATACGAACCTTGAATTGACGTTTATTTTTAAAATAGCTATCAAAAATTGAGGCATGTGGCCTGTAAAACATTTGAACATGGTGTGGTGCATCTAACAAATACCAATGTTGACGAAATAAGCGTAACGCATGTTCTATAGCATACGTTAATGCCATTATATGAACATGATATTAGTGTTTACACGTAGAATACATTTAGTAAAATATACCGTAACTTAGTACTAACTTTTCATTACATAACTATATCTTATTTAAAGTAATTACATAACATGCATGAGGCGGATATTTTATCGTTAATATCACTTTGACGGCTATCTTGATTCTTTTATACTGTTTTTCCTGATAATAATTTTGCATTTCTTCAGTGATCCATAAATGATCCAAATATAAATACTTAAAATATAGTATTGTTAGTATTCGTAGTACTTAAAGGCATAAACATCACAAATATTTACGGTTGTTTTAGACTAGTTCAAACAGCAAAATGCATTGACTTGACATACATATACTAGTAATCATGTTTTTACTTCCAACAACCTTTCCACCGCTGTATGGTCAATTACATTTCTATAAACCGTTTTGGACTGTGTCGTTTATATAACAACCTGAACAATCGTAGTTATATTTGCTTTGTTTAAATTAACTCAAGGGGACATAACTCTCAAGCGGTACTCTCTATCAAACTCATCAATTAAAAATACATTACAACTGCCCCTAAGTCTGAGACTACCCACAACTAATCTAAAATATCAATTTTTTTGTCAAAATATGGCAATTTGGCGGCCATATTCAATTTTAACTTTATGTACCTTAAATAATCACCAAATGTCTCAAACATACACATATTTCAATATTTATTAATTATCCATCCACTACATAAATGGTGAAATTATATTTAGCGTCATGTACCCAAACGTTTCCCAAGGGTACCAGTCTGGAATTACCCAGCTTTGTGACCTAGCAATCAGCAATACAAAAAATGTAGACCCCAAAACCGGGTTCACTCCAAAACTAGATTATTTCTGCCGCACTATCATACTCGTATTGCCCTAAATCTGTAAGCATGAGACATATTAAATCCAATGAATGAATGAATGACCATACATACATAATGCTGTTGCTCCTGGAAACTATCTGGACTTGTATCATATACAAATTTGAGGAGATCAAAAGTGTTACATGTCGTTCGGCGGCCGTTTCTCCATAGGGAACTGGTCGCTGTATTCACCGTTTGCAAGGGGACAGTCTACTCATTGTGACTTCTCCGGCTGGTTTTACTTGTAAAAGTAATTCAAAAGTTACCCGACGATATTTGTGGCGCATGTATAACGTTCATTGTCATTCAGAAGGCAGTGGCGACACTGTGCTATTCTTCCTATAAAAAAAAATAGTTAGGTTATTGACCGTTTTTATAACTGTTAGGAAATGTGGGTAGGCGTGCGGCGTTTAAGACATACTATCATGGCTGGTTGACCTATGTAATGGACAAACGAATTTTTATCTGAGTACATACGCTTGATTTGTCCACCCAAACGTTGTTATTAATGATGCATTTATTCCCCAATACTCGATAGTTAACAAATCAAAATCATATTTTATGTGAATTATGGTTACGGACCCATACCTATCTTGTTTTTGATGCAGCAACTGATCTATGAATTAATTCTAAGAAGAATACTGTTATCACTTTAAACGTAGATGTACCACTTTCAGTTATGTCCCTTTGTATTGATATAATGAATACAAAAAAGAATGAAATATGACCACTGAGATTGACGTCCGCTAGTTTAATGCACTCAATTCGTGGGGTTGCATTAATAGTTTAACTATCACAAACACATGATTTTATGTATGTCAAGTGAATGCAATTTGCAGTTGTACCTCAGTAATAGTCCCAAACAACCATAAATGTAGGTGATATTATGGGTTTTTTTAAAGTTTTTATTTCTGTTCCTGACAAATATACACACCGTCAAGTTAATAACAAAGTGAATATTTAAAGGCATACACTCATGGTTTGTTTGGAATATTTAGTGGTCGAAAGTAGTTTACATATAAGTATGTACGTTTAATTTGTCTACACAAGTATATTGGGCAATAAGCTACATTTTGCACACGTCCCACTGGTTTTCAAGATTTTATTTGTTATAGATCTAAGTTGAGATAAACATTTTATTAAAAAATCTGAAAAGTCAACGGTACGGATGTTACGGGTTTCTTCCTAACTTACGCTGTCTCAAATCACTATCCGGGACAATATACAACATCATGAATATGTGAAAGAGAGGTATATTCCCCTGCGAGTCCAGATGACGTAACTGTTGGTGCGTCTGCCGTAGTAGAGATTGTCATGACGGTGTCGTTGATGATGTAGTCGATGGCTGACGTTGAGGAAGGATGATGAAGAAGAAAATGATGGCCATTGATGATATTTATTATTTGCACTGCTGACTGAACATGATACCGGGTACAGTTACGCAGAGCTTATGGTCTCACGCCGACCTGTGTGACTAAACTGATTCTCTACATGGTCTGATTCGCCGAAATACCTCTGAATTCTCCGCTCCTGAAAGTGAATTGCGGATTCTTAATACTCTTTTTATGTCTCAGTAAAGACAGTAAACAAAATCCGAATGAAAGATTCAATAGATCGACACACGGTTGTGAGTCACTGTTTCTTTGTATAGACTGTGAAGTTGTATGTGTTGTCAAAGTTCTTACCATTTATTAGCAATATAATACGACTGCTTCTGTGCCATGTCTAGGAATACCACTTATTATTTTATTTACGTATTTTATTTCCCATTCATGTTGTTACATAGATTGCATATATCAAATACATGTACATTTCTACATCAAGGGGACAGGGCATATTTGTAAGTCTGTAAATCAACCCATTGTATCCTGTCACACAGCATTTTCTCATTCATGTTGTTACATGTTGTTTCTTGCACACATCTTTGTTCATCGAATACAAATAATGAATATAGATCTATTAGAGTACAATCTGTTTATATAAACCCACGAGTTCATATTTCATCAAACAGATTAGAGTAATGAATCAATCTGTTCGGTTACATTAAACAAAGTATGAAGGGATGACCAAAATTAATAGAAATTAATAGAAATTAATAGAATTAATAGAAATTTGCAAAATAAATGAATGTTGTTGCTTTGTGGTATGTCTAAAATGAATGTCTAAAATAAGGATACAAATTATTTCGACTTTGTCGATAACTATTTTCTTGCGTAATAAGTGAACTAGCGTTTAATGGATTGCTACATTTTCCTTTAAATCCCCAAAGTATATTTCAGGTTATGAGATATATTGTTCTTTTTGCGATTTCTGTTAACAGTTTGGTCATATCTTTCCATATGTTTACCACATGAGTAAACTCACAACAGAACAATAGACTCTGGATAGTCTTGGCAAAACATACATACATAGGATTCAAGATAGCCAAGTCAATGTAAATAAAACTATTAATAGTAAGGATGTTATGAATGATCTTGGATTGAAACCAGATATACTACTTAGCTATTGGCTGAAGCTAATGTATACCGTATTGCCTGAGAGAATGCGTGCGACCATTACTTTTAATACAAAGCGTAATATCAGTGTATTAAATGCATACAATCACATATTTCAATGAGCGCGTTGCACTGTATTTGAGTAATAAATGCAAACTACATTCATTTGTGATACTTATCATCAATTACATTCAAATTTGCTGACACCTACAGACCTGGACCTGTATTCTCAGAAGTTCGTAAGTACTAAGAATTTGCCAAACCGGTTTTCGTCTAATGTTAATTTGTGAAGAGATCTTTCTCACTAAGAAGTTCGCAAGTTAAGAAGTTTCGAGAATACGGCCCCTGGTTTCTATTTACATTCTCATCAAATAAATAGATAAATCTTTCTACATTCACATTCAATTATCTTTCTCGTCATGTATTGGGGGAAATATTCCTGCTCTGGGGTAAAAGCACTAAATTCATACAATTATCTTTCAACAATCCAAATGTTTTCAGCCAGCAAGAGATTGACGGAGGCCACGCCCGAGGGGCAGACACTGATTCGGAAGGAGATTCTCAGCCTGGTCGTCAACTTAGGGAGTTCTGTGGGCGCCAAGGGCACAGAGCAGGGCATCCTGACCCTCAAGCAGAAGTTCCCTAAGGCCTTCACAGACATGTGCTTCTACTCGGAGGTGTGCCACCTGCTAGCAACATACTCCTTCAGACTGGTGCCGCGCAGGTTCATCCAGGAGCTGTTTGAGGAGCTTGACATCTCACCGGTCAGTCAGTCTGCATCTACATCTGTCACCACCATCTGTCACCATTGTCTGTCACAATCATCTGTCACTATCAACTGTCACCATTATCTCTCACCATCATCTGTCAATATCATCTGTCAATATCATCTGTCACCACCATCTGTCACCATTGTCTGTCACCATCATCTGTCACTATCATCTGTCACCATTGTCTCTCACCATCATCTGTGTCACCATTATCTGTCACCATCATCTGATACAATCACCTGTCACCATTATCGGTCACTATTATCTGTCACCATCACCTCTCACCATCATCTGTCACTATCATCTGTCACCATCACCTGTCACCATCATCTGCCACCATCATCTGTGACTATCATCTGTTACCATTACCTCTCACCATCATCTGTCACCATTATCTGTCACCATTATCTCACCATCTCTCACCATCTCTCACCATCATCTTTCACCATCATCTGACACTATCATCTTTCACCATCATCTTTCGCCATCATCTCTCGCCATCATCTATCACTATTATCTATCACCATCATCTGTCACCATCATCTTACACCATCATCTGTCACCATCATCTGTCACCATTACCTGTCACCATCATCTGTCACCATCATCTTTCACCATCATCTCTCACCATTATCTCTCACCATCTTCTCTCACCATCATCTATCTTCATTGCAAATGGGTGAAACATTACCGCAGCGATGTTAAAGTTCATATTCCCTCACTGACTCACTGACTCGCCATCTGTCAACATTATCTATGCACATACCTTAACCGTCATCACTGCAGTTTCAAGTAGATATGAAACATGTTATGTAAGGCAGCAGCATTTCCTTATCAGATTACAGTCACGATTGGCCATAGACACCGCGTGAATGGTGTTCTGTATTGCTGTATGTTTCAGCTGTTGGAAGAGCCAAGGAAATTGTTGAATATCTCGGAGCCTGACGATGACGACAGTGCCAAGCGTATGATGCCAATTCAACAGGGGAGCCTGGACACGTTCCCAGAATCCAATGCATGACCTTGACCCTGATTTAGTGTGTTTTGATGACCGTGTTACTGTTCACCTGTTACATGTGTTGTTACACGTGTTGTTACATGTGCAAGTGCTAAATCTGCCTAGTCGCCTTCATCCCTGTGCTGGGAGCAGTTTGGTGCAAGTGTACCCAAGAACCCGAAAAGTGAGAACGTTCGCTAATAATCAAAATCACAGATCTTCCTGGTGTTCTTATCATCATTAGTACCTAGATTATTGCTCTCTGATAACAGTTCCTTACACTCTGATAACAACTAGTTGATACCAGTTCTTTGCACTCTGATAACGATTCCTTACATTCTGATAACAGTTCCTTACACTCTGATAACAACTACTTGATACCAGTTCTTTGCACTCTGATAACGGTTCCTTACGTTCTGATAACAATTCAGCGTGGTTCCAGCAGATTCGCGATCAGCTGGTTGTCTCTATTACCAAGAACAGAAATCAGAGTCAATATTCAGAGCCTGGAAAATAGAAGAAATTTGTAGATTATGTTGATCTTTATTCCATATTTTTCTAACAATTGTTTGTCACGTATTGGTTGTCAAGTATGTGACGTAAAACAATAATTCACTTACTCTTACAATTGTGGCAATATCAAGCAATACTTCACTCATATAAATTCAAATCAAACTATTTATGATATTACAGTATCCACAACATATACATGATATATGTTCTCATTAATATATTATGTTTTCATTTGTAATAATTAGTTGCATCTGTGTGAACGATTCTTAACAAGATGTAAAACAATAACTCACACATAGTAATAATGAGTTGTGACTATCTTTGTGTTGATAGATAGGTATGTATGTATGTACATCAGCATAGAGAATCAATCAGGGATGTAAACAGCTTTCACTTTCTCAGTGATCTACCTGCCTAAACTGCAGGATTTTGATTGTATATTTCACGAGGGATTCCGTGTCACAGATCCTAGAGTTCATCGTATCTCTTAATTCACACCAAACTAAGATTTTGATGCCAAATTATGCTTTTATTTCTATGACAATTATCAATGTTGTCAAGTGTTCAGTAGCAATAGTTCAGTTAAATTACACCTGTTATTTGTTAGAAATCGGAGTTTGTGTACCCACGAAGCTGTTTGATTGTTGGTAAATATATTCCTGGAAACTACACATTTTGTTATGGTAATACTTGCAGATATTTTGAAAATATCTGTTTTACAGTTGTTGTGATATTATTTCTAGCAAGTCATTTGATAATATTTAATTAAATAGTTTACAAGTATATTCTCGCAGATGTGTTCACGGTTCAGTGATCACTGACTAAATGTCCATGTGAACAACATTTCTGGCTAAAGATTTAGCTATCAGATATCTATACAAATGAATAATTGAAAATTAATGATGCACTTAACTAGTGGCAAGATTATTTTTGCATAGGTCAAAGGTAACAACAAAATCAGACTTTGTTAATTCATATTTCCAAGACCTATGTTATTTTAAGGCATACTAACACAGATATTTATAGCCGTTTTTGACTAGTTCTTAGCTTCATATATCACGAATACATTAAAGACAAGATAATTATTAGTCAGGACTAATAATTATTATAAAATATGATATTTATTATAAATATCAAGTGTTGGGGGACTTAGTATACCAGTAAATAACAACTTCTGGGTCTACAAATCAAACGTAAATAGTCTCAGACAGAAATTAGTTTGGCCATTATCTAGGCCAATCAACCGTGATAGTATGCATTTAATTAAAGCTTCTTCTTCTTCCATTCTTCTTCTTCTTCTTCTTCTTCTTCTTCTTCTTCTATCCTCTTATGGGAAACTCGAAAACACGTTTCCGCTTCATCCGTGCTAATTATTTCAATATGACAGATGTATTTACTTACCCACCCTTACCTTCACGAGGTCGACGCAGTTCTTATTATATATAGCTAAGGACATTTTGCTCGATTCATTTGGATTCATATATCAAGGTGTATACCGACCTAGACCAAATACCAATGGTATATGTTTAACATTCCATTATTGATTATGCGCAGTTTAAACAGGATGTAAATGTATTATTTAGTTATGCACTTGTCCCAAACTAGAATGTACTCCCTTTAATCAGTTTATTTTATTCCATTTCTTTTCAGAAGTCAAGTACCTTAATTTATGCTGTATATTTGAGTGCATGTAGCATGCATCCATTGATAGTCTACTAATTACTCTAATACGCGGTACATTGGTTTTCGAGTAAACTTACAGTAAACGTACGTATTGGCTTTTCTTGTATTCAGTTTAAACCATTGACCTTCTTACTAAAGGACTATGTCACTCCGGATATATTCCAAATAATTCCAGTACCTCGGTTGTATGTATTCTACATGAAAGTGGTGTGTCTGTTACCGGAAGTAAAGAGTTTATTCACACCCGCCGCGCAGAAAGCCACCGGAAGTGCCATGAGCCGCAATGCCCGCGTCTTTTCCATCTCTGGTATGGCTCAAAGAATCGATGAGTTCCAGGTGCCTGGAATTACGGTTTCCATTAGCACCTGGATTGGCCCGCTTCGAAAGGATTAATAGTAAGGTCTTCACTTCAAACAAACCAAATTCCTTCGATTATTCTAGACTCAGTATCACATTCCTGTCGCGTATGGTGATCTCGCTTCGTTCATAAGGTACTGACATTCTTCAAGCCGTTTGTATAGGGTGGATCTCAGCTGAATGAAGGCTACGTTCCTTTTACACTTTTGTTGCAGTTAAGAACGTTCAAGTAATGGCATACGGCAGTTATAATTCCCACAAAACAAAACTGATTTCTCGTTCAAGTTCGTATCTATCGATGAAAGAGATCATGGCTATTTGAAGCACACCCGTTTTTAAACACGCCACTATGTTCAAAGTTTATTTTCTCGTCATATCAACAAAAATCAAATAAATAAATTGTAAAAGTTGGCACACATAGAAATAAAAACCGCTTTTAGTATCTGAATCATCTTTTGGCGGGAAAACAAAGTTCACTCTTCCTCCTGCTGATTGGTTGTTTTTGCCCTCCAGTGTAATCATGCCGTCCTCCAGAACGGCAATAGAATCTGAGGCAGAGTCACCTCCCCTTATGCACCACCCCCACGTGCCACAGTAACCACGATAATAGCCCCACTTGTACTGTTGCACGCTCGTAAGTCCTCCGCCCTTCTTCTGACTGAACTCGCCAATGAGGAGGGGTTTGTTGAGATTGTATACCTTCGCAGGAACCTAATGATGCAACAGGAAGAAAAATGTCACACAATGAAAAGGAGAACAAATCTAATGTCAGAGAATGAAACCCAGTTGGCAATGTTAAGATCATCCTATTAGCACAAACTTAAGAGAGTCACAGCTCCAGTTTACTCATCTATGATATCGGATTGAAAGTCAGAATATTTTTCTCGCCAACATCTAGTTTTCCAATTTGAAAGCATTTATAGATGAATCAACAAATTAGCATCTTGCTTCAAATCTTGAACTATCCTAGGCCTACTAGAAAACATCGATTACAAACAATTCCATATGTACATTTCCCGCATTTTCTCACCATACTAGTATTTACAACTGTACACAATTACTAACACGTTACAGTTCATACCTATTCTCATATTCGAAACACAGAACATTATTTATTCCTACTTAACCTCCGTCAAAAGTAGGCATAAATGACCTCTGTTTCGAGAGATGGCCAGTTAGTTTATGAGCAATTTCATTTTTAGTGGACATATTAACTTCTCACACAGCACCCTAGCTATCAGAGTATCCTTTCATGGAGCTCTCTTATTCACTAAGAGATCACAGCGCTCTCTTTGCAGTGCATTAGCTATCGGCAAAGAGAGCGCTATGGCCTCTTAGTGGATAAGATAGCTTCTTGAAAAGATACCCTGACGTACAACGTGGAGCATCCCCTTGACGTTGCACGTCATGAAGCTAATATAAGTGACTCCATACCTTGAAAGGAGATCTTGGCAGATACACGCCCAGAGCAGAGTACGTGTGTATCTGGTATAGGTCTAGCTTGCTGGCGTTCTTCCCACTAGCCACACGAAGACAGTGGTCTGAGTAAAAGTTACGTCTGCCCAATTCGTTGGTCACTGACTTGTACGTCCAAGATCCTACGGTCACCAGCGCCTGGACGTAGTAAGATTATGGAGTTTTAAAGCACAGCAGAAGCTCTTCGTCCAATGATATGCACCTGTTAGCGTCACGTGGAGTACTTCTATACACCTATAAAAGTTATCTTCTAAAGATAAAACTACTCTTTTTCAAAGAAGCCCCACACTTGCTCAAGCAATACCTTTATACACCGTTTAATTACATTTACCCGGTATTCGTCCTCTAACATATAACAT
>JAULBP010089423.1:0-12287 GCA_032355345.1 Lepetodrilus pustulosus | reverse complement strand
CATCAGAGTGCCAATGTCATAACAGTATGCATCAGAGTGCCAGTGTCATAACAGTATGTACAAGGGTGCCAGTACACTAACAGTATGTATCAGAGTGCCAGTGTCATACCAGTATGCATCAGAGTGCCAGTGTCATAACAGTATGCATCAGAGTGCCAGTGGCTTATTATATTACGATAGGAATACACTCATAGTACACTATCTGAGTGGAAAAACCAATACAATAAGGGTAGAATGGGAATTCCTTCATGGTATATACAACAATGTGAATGAATACCTTCACATTAATCACCATGATGTAAATACCTTTAAAATGCATACATACATTTTAATGTATACATATATAAGATAGTAATAACAACAATAGGAAAAAAATATGTCAACCAATCGTAGTACATTCAATTAAACAAGATGTCATTTTCACAGCTATATAGATAACGTCAGTTGCCAAATGACTACTCATTCTCTATTGGTAAGCATGGCAATATTATTACTTAGACTATTGCGACGGCAGGAACGAATCCTAGAAACTCGCAGATTATTATTCCACAAAAACACCCAGAAAACAAGCGAATTAATTACTAGCCGAAGCGATGGATTTGAGCAACAAGCACACTGGACACAATACAAACTTCAACCATAGTGGGAATACACTCGCAGTATGTACAGACTTAGATAACAATACTAAAACATACACTATGTGATTCCATCAATGTTATTTTTTCTGACAGCTTCTGTACAAGACAAAGTCTATGATTTAAAACCTGTATTTTGGTTACCCGTGCCAAGTAGTACTGTATTATAGATTTACAGCCAAACGTGTCCAGCTGATGCAAACCAAACATGAACGTTAGCCAGTAAGGAGATTGTTCGGCAGACATGAGTACGTTGCATGGATAGATATATAGATATCGTAGACATGACTATACCGGGAAATAGTCGTGGCAGACATACCCATATCCAAGGGAGATAGTGATGATAGACAAAACCGTACAGGGAATTGGTGTGAAGATACTAGTAGTCTTGGCAGACATATCTGAACCGGAAATGGACAGGGAGATAATAGTGGCAGACATAATATAATGGAATGACAGTTACAAATACCCTGTTTTCGTTAAAACATTCGGTGGATGAATGACCATTAGTCAGAATCGTAAAGACACGACAGAAAAACATCGTGTGAGTCTATTTACAACGTGGTGGTGACTACACACTTAGATGAGTGTGAGGGGTGAGGACACGATCACTAGGGACTGTATGTGCACTCTGCATGCATCACTGGAGTCTTCATCTAACACATGTTTCGATTTTCTCTGACAACTGTAATATATTCATGGATTTCTGGATCTAGGTTAGGTGACATACTAAATGGATTTGGCCTGTAATCGGCGGGGAACTCTGCACATTAAACGTAGATTGTTGGGAATTACCGACCTGCGGAATCAGGATCCGCCCTTCAGCAGGTGCTTCTATGGTCCGAACCGAGTCCAGATCAGGATAACCTCACTGTACGGGGACCTGTGGAGGGTTTGCTTTACAGCGGAAGTAGGGTCAAGATGTTGGATTATAGATAAAAAGGCTTACCGTGTTGTGGATGGAGAGACAGAGCCTGCTAGATTCTGTGCGGGCTATCCACGGCAGCGCGGTCAGGCTTTACACTCGATCAATGAACTGTCTTGCTCACCACCAAGTGCTTACTTCTGCGCATGCGTCATCTCTTTTCTTCAAGAAGGGAAGCGAAGCACGCACCAGGGAGACACACGCGATGTAGTGTATGATAGTATTGTCAAACAACTGCGATTAGTATGACATTAATATATCCCAACATGAGTCTTCATGATCATAGAAGCTTCTCGCTGATCAGTACCGCCATCTAGAGGAAAGACCATCACCGGTAATGTCTTATAAACAGTATTCCGCCTTCCTCTGCATTGATCTCTATACAACTCTTGCCCTATCTCTTGCCCTATCTCTTGCAACATCATCTTTCTTGCCCCTATTGCACTGTTTGTATCATTGTAACTGAATTTCTCATCTATATATCATACTACCGTATATATCCTCTCTATCGCACCCATATCTACTACTGTATATCACCTATGAGTCAAAATACAAAACTAACTAGTTTCCAATTGCTCGTTTGTTATTTACATTTTTTCGTGTTCGTGTTCGTGTGTGTGACAGAGACAGAGAGAAATAGAGAAAGAGCGAGATAGATGGAACGAGATAGAGAGAAAAACAAATAAATGACAAAGAGATAAGCAAGCACGGATCAACAGTCTGGTTGATTTCTTAGGTAAAGTTTCGGGTACCACTACAGCCTAATATATCTATTACCAGATGCTCCAACATACCTATCTGCTTGTGGTGGGGAGAGAAACCGAAATAATGGCACGTTGACTAAAGTTCCACGAACAACTGCCGCTCTAAATAAAGCAAGGACGTTAATACGATGTCTGATGTACCCAGCCATCACTATTAGTTTGTACTGGCACTCGGCGTCGGTCATATGCCTGTACCTTTATAAAATATTATTTTGCTGTATATGTACTCTTGAATAAAATATAGTACCCCAATTCTTGCCAATATGCATATCGTTGAAGTTAATACTACAGACTGTCATACTATACTAGTTATCACCTGATACTGTCTTTGAATGAGTGGAGATATAATATTATGCAGTAGTTAAAATTGATATCTCCTACGAAATATTAAATCAAATGTTTCTGATTGGTCATGTCATGTTATGTTAATAGCTAATTGCTGACAAGCAGCTTACCATCGTGATGTCATCGCCATCCTAACAATGCTATGATGTCACAGTGCAAATGCACATCAGCTTATTCATTGCCTTTCCAGTAAAAACATTTCAATGACAAAGTGCTATTTGTCCTCTTAAAAGACTTAAAATGACATTGGGCGATAAATAGAATCTCACTCTCGTGTGTTTTGATGTCGTTGTTATCCTACTCGTTGATATAAGTAAAGTGAATACTAATTAAATCTCCGTATCTACGTTACTTTTATCAACATAGCAAAAACATAAATGGTGAGATTCTTTTTGTATTACCCATTGTGATGTCGTCAGCATCATAACAATGCTATGGCATCACAGTGCGAATGCACATAAACTTATCCTTTGACTTCCCTGTAAAGAAAGTTTAAAGTCCTATTTGTCTTCTTAAATTACTTTAAAATGACATTGGGTGATACATACATAGACTCTCACTCTCATGAGTTTTGATATAGTTGTTATCCTACTTGTTGATAAAAGTAACGTAAATATTCGGCAAAATCTCGTATTTACATAACCTTTATCAACTCGTAGGATAGCAACTACCGGTATATCAAAATACACTCGGGTGAGATTATCTATATATCGTCCAATCTTTGAGTTGTCATGTCTTATTATTTATGTCGTGCAAACCTATGCCTGATGTTCTATCGTCTATTGATATTGTGCGGCATTTTCTGTCAATTTATGCATTGAGTGCAATTTGGCAGCGTGGGTGCAGTATGGCAGTCAGTACAGTGTGGCAGTGTTAGACTATGTCAGTTTGGACGATAGATCGAGGTATTGATTGAGATGCCCTCTCCACGTGACTATCTGTCGATCAAGGGTCCTCATATATGATGTTACAAAAGAGCAACTGATCGCTTCAACACGCTTAATTGGCTTCTAGTCATCTTGACAATTGGCGTCACACCGGAATGCTGCGGCGTGCCACTGCAAGAAAGGCGTGCAGACGCTGTCATCATTTATCATTGTGTAGCCACAACGACATCACAGACATCCCGGTAACTACGCTTGGACCAGCCACGGCGTCGACAGTCACAGCGCAGACGACCACAACATCTCCGGAAGGGTTGTGTAGAACCAGCCGAGCGCTGTTTACTCACGCAGTGAAATTTGTTAGAACTCCACTTTGGCGGATAGGAGATCGATGTTTGGATGTGGTTAATAGTGAACGAGTCAACACGTGTACCTAACAGTCTCGAGGGTAGGGGAGGCAAAAACGTGTCAAACAGGCTTCAAAATTGGGGTCAGTCAAGACGATCATGAGCCTGGCTATGCCATACAACAGTAAACACGTGTCTATAACAGGGAAATGCCTGACTAGTCTACGCATATATACTCATCTACTACATAATGCTCGGTTATGACGAATCAAGATCTCAAGAAATGTCTCCAAATAGTGCTATACGTAATGAAAAACAAATATTCAATTGGATACTTTATTCATTTAATAGTTTACCGACGACGTTCTCACACGAGGCTAACTAACACTTTAACATCGTTCACATACTTCAGTGAATAACCATACAATGACAGTTACTTCTTATAATTTCTAACGAACTAATTTTTAACAGAAATGAAAATTTAAAAAACAGTCGCGCATTATCACATTCAATCGCACATTTTCAGTGAGGTCGTCGGATAGTCGTTTCGTTTGGGAAATGATTGGGAAAAAAGTTATTAAAACAACGTGACGGTAGGAGTTCGTGAGAGGCATTAGCCATGTTCTATATACCGGTATTAAGATGCATGATTATTGTTCTGATACCGGCGGAGACTGGAAGCAGGGATCACCTTGGATTCAGTTAGTTATTAGAGGTCGTAAGCATGCATACACTTATATGGCAATGAATTAGATCTAGTCATGAAAACCTGTGGCAAAAGGAAATTAAGCGTAAACTGAAATGATGCATTGATGTAACCGATTACACTGTCACATGGCATTGTAGTCGATGACACCCATGACGTAAAATAACAATGCAGACATTACAATGAAAGTAATTTCGGCAACATTATACACGGAAGTTGAAATTGTTTGTGAAGTTTACACAAGTACAAACGCAACAATTATCGTCTGAACTTTTGTCACGTGTCAATGTTTTATCCAATCGGCCGGCGCTAAATAGTGCAAACATCATAGTAAGAAATTATAAATAGAACAACACATTGTGAAAACTTAGCAATTTATAATAATATAATATTAATTTTGCTTTTTTTTTCTGTAATAAAGGCCAACGGCCCATGTACAAATATGTTCATGATATTTATTAATTTGTGACAAGACAAGAGATCTACAGCAAAGCGTGCAATTCACAAAGCAATAATGCATGTTTCATGAATTTACAACTGTTTGTAATTAAATGTACATTTATTATTGACATTAAACAATAACATTTAACTTGGGTGTTGTGAGTTAGATAACACAATGGCAAGTATTGCAGTCTAAGATGAGATTACAGAGAAGACATATTAATAAGAAATACAATTCATCTTCTATTACATTTAAGTTAACAATATTCACAGATTCTATATTTTCTAAGCAATTTATCCCATCTTCCTATATTTACTCATATTGGTAATTTACTACTTTCAAGTCAATTCAGAATACTAAAATCCAAGTTATTACAATACATTCTTGTAAGTAAAGGCAATGCAGCACAACATACTGGGGAAACTACACTACATTCTCAAAGGTGAAGTGTTAGTATTAGGTGGTCACACACGGATACCACACCTCCTCACTGACTGCCTGACATACTCTACCACTGTCACCCAGTATCAGCCGCCATTGATCTACCAGCAGGACGCTTCCGCCGACAAACCTGTCAACTTCCGGTGCGCACCATTCACCGCGCCGTGGCAAAATACTGCCGCCCGTCAGTAAGTCGCAATGTACATCTGTATTCGTAATTGAATACAACGCGACTCCAGTCACCCGATTCCATACACAAGTGTGTTTTGTGAGATGTGTGCTGGTGTAGAGCCTAGGCTAGAGGTCTAAGAATTCATCACATGCATGGCCGCCATGATCTCTAAACATTGCACTCAATCGTATGCACGAACTAATTTTTGACGTTATTCATCTGTTTTGACAAAATATTCTGTACACGTTTGCCTGATGAACGAGGCGTGAGCGATGTCAATATACCCTTACTACAGTTGGAGTGATGCGTAACACAATATTGACGAAAGCTAACGTAGCTTAATAACAGTCACGTATATCCACATACAGTTGTAAAGTTACAACCTGTTTGCTAAATTTGTCGGTAAGACAGCTTATCTACAGACAATTACTTTATTTTTTTTATTAGATTAAAGGTTTGAGAAAACGTAGCTTTGCATGCACGCGTGTTGTAATCTAGGTACCACTAAAGGCGTGCACATACGTTAACTGACTGATCGTATATGGCATGATTCTACACACGTGTACGTGTACACACGTACGTATTCCAATTGACTAAAAGTGTCGATTTCATTGATCGCTATCTGGCTTAAACATGATGCCTGTAATCTACGATTTCCTTTGCTGTCGAAGACTGATAATAATTTCTTGTAATTGCCAATCCTTGCTTTTGCATTCCTGTCTAAATGCAATCAACAACTGATTAGCGACATTTATATCAAATATTTAGCTTGGATTTAGGCTTTCACGTTATAAAAGCTATTGACTACTTCACTGGTAGACGGTGGGTGAGACTGAAACAGAGGCGCGTTGAATGCACAAATTGCCATTGATTTTCTGCTACTGGCGTGAGGGAAATGTTTGTGGATGCAATATAGATCACTGATTTGAGAAAGCTCCAAACACGAAGACGAACTTGGAAGGGATGGACTAGATAGACTACCGTAACATTGATTGTAGCACACTACAATAACGCAATACGCTATTCTCAGTAAGCTGTCATACTACATCTAAGTGTTCGTGAAGAACGCGTGAACGTGCACATAGACCCTAGACGTATTTTTTTGGTGTGTAAACGAGAGATGTAAAATCATCTGTATGACGTTACATGCCGCAAGTTGGGACAGTAACACGAGCCTCAGAGTTACCCCCCTTTCCATTAGACATTGTCTTGTGGAATCCTTGGCCATAATGAATATGCTAGTTGAGTAGAGAGCAAAATCTATCTTTGGGGTTATATTGATTGTGAGGTAGCATGTTGTAATGTATACGTTAACAGTTGCCATGCGTAGTACTTGTTCGAATTTACTTGTTAGAAAAGACGACAATATAATATGTCTTTACCTTGTTTAGTAACACACACCTAGGTGTGGCGGTGTTAATTGCTTGAACATAAATAATATAAGTACAACCTAGCCTCATGTTCGTATTCCTGAAATCAATCAAATCCACCAACGACAATCCTATTATTACTAGGGGACGTCAACTTTACGCAATACAGTATTGTTCTCCATAGCAGACATTCATATAGCTATAGTATCGACTATAAACAATATATAGCTATGGTAGTCATTTATCAAGTTTAGAAGTTGACCTGTTGGCCCTCGTGTTCCATGCACTGCCGACAGCCATACACCGACTAGTTACTGGTCTTCATACTCATCCCCACTTGACCTTCTCTAATGACCGGATATTGTCACACATCAAACTGGACAAATGCATGCAACTAAGGCTCTTATGGACGGCCACATAGCTCAATGTTAAAATCAGATTCATTTGTTGACCAATCAACGCAATCAATAAGGACGCCGCACAAAGCGTGTATAGTAGCACTATCGATGAGTAGCTAGCCTAAGGCGAGCGAAATAGGTAATTGTGGAAGTTACCGGATAATAAGTCATTAGCTATGATTGCGCTCCTCTAGCTTATGACGTACAGTAGGCTGGACTGGAACTGTGTCCTAAAGAAGACACTGTGCATTGAGTGAATAGAGTTACTGCCCTTTGAACTCCAACTGGACACTACTGCAAACAGTACCTCATTCACTGAGACAGTAACACGCTAGTCACATCGACAATGACTCAGTTACTTCATATAGAACACACTAGTATTCCGTGATATTCACCTTACGCAATAACAAGCTACAACGGCTGAAACACTGCGACCTTACGTTCTCGAAGGAATGCTTTGATACCGTTTATCTATAAGAGACTCCATAGTGTCGACATACTCATCCAGCAATGCCAATGCCACCAATCGAACAATCTTGCTCATTAGCATTTCTCCCACGGATCTCATATATGATAAATACATGTTCAAATATTACTGAGATCAATTTACGTAATCAATATCATAGCAATATTTGTATGGATTAACTTTCTTTGCACATGATACTAATATACATAATGCAGACATTCTGATTTCTTCATAACGTTGTTCATAACATTGTTAGTAGTATAGTAGTATGAGAGATTTATTAAACACACGCAAACATACACAGAAGCACATACCGAGTGTATTTTTCAATATCAATTTTAACCCGTTTATCAAGTCGTAGGATAACATTGATATCAATGGACACGAGGTTGAGATTCTATTCATTACCCAATATCAGTCTTACGTCATTTAAGAAGAAAAATAGCACCTCATGTCTAAAAGGTTATTACTGGGATGTCAACATAGATTATAAGGGACTAGATAACCGTCTCCTATTTTCTCGTGATTTTGCTGTGACAAACGAGACCTGAACAGTCGGTTTCCATTTGAACTTTTCAATATGATATTGAGGAGTTGATCTTCAATAAATGTTTCTGGGTACAGTATGCGTACACAATATTTTCTTACCGTAACATCCCACAAGAAAATGTCTAACCATGATCAAACACAGCTTTGCTAATCTCTGGGGGAAAGTGTAAACGGCAGATACGACGTCATACTTATTGTGACACATCCATAGGACTGTGATGTTGTAACAGTTTACCCTTTACCGGAAGAGCAGAAAGATGCGTTCACTGGCGTGAGAAAGATGCGTTCTGCTACATCGTCATATGAAAATGAGCAGGAGTCGGTTATCCAGTCCCTAATACCCTATGATGTCAGTGAACAAGCTGATGTGCATTAGCACTGTGACATCATAGCATTGTTATGATCGTGGTGAAAGTCGGTAGAGTCTTTAGTAACTGTAGGATAACTATGCAAATTAGTAGGTCTTGACCAATCAGTGAAGCCGAACGTTTTTATCACCTGTAGAATAACATTGCTGTCCTACTGACGTTATTTCCAGTGGGAGCCGGTATTGATTATTAATAATATATCACCCAATAATAGTGGCTTTGAGGGGAAATACATGTAGATAAAATTACTACCTCCTGATCGGTCAATTCAGTCAGGTTACTTAAAAGGTCAACTGCTGACAAAAAGCTTACTATAATCGTGAAGTCATCGCCATCATAGCAATGCTATGACAAATGTACATACTCTTATTCATTGATTTCCCAGTAACAACTTTTCAAAGGGCTATTTTTCGTTTAAAATGACAGGTATGACTGCATGATAAACATAATCTCACCAGAGTTTTGATATCGTTGTTATCCCACTCGTTGATAAAAGTAACGTCAATACTCGGCAAAACATCGCATGCACGTTACTTTCATCAACTCATAGGATAACAACTATATTAAAACACACTGTGGTGACATTCTCTCTATACATAGCATCTAACATAAGTGGTTATCTGATTCTATATTTATTAAACGACTTGGTAACACTGATGTTGTGCGAGGCTTTGACTTCAATAGAAAGTAGCATGAACTCGGTTAAAGAGCAAACCTTCAAGAACCGACCTCATCGTGATGGCGATTAAGGTTAGAACTGTTAAAACTGTTGTCCTGATCTACAGCCAGTCTACTAGCTTAACAAGATACCACATATTAGTTATGTCTCTCATTTGCAGCGATAATTGCGAATGTTCTCCCCCAATAAACCAAAATCGAGGCAGACGAGTCCCTATTGTTTTGCGATCAGTATACAGTTTCCTATTCACAGTCTCTTCAACGCTCAGTATAAAGGTCTAATGATGACAGTTTATAAGCAATTGGCCTGGTCTAAAAGTCTGGTAGGGGTCGATACAATGGGTCCACACCCAGTGTATAGAGAGGAAGGACGAACGTCCTTATTTCATTTCTTCAAATGTCTCCAGCTCCTATTATCGATTGACCGATTTTGTTTGCGTTTTTTCCCCTGCACGGATGAGGCACGCAGTAATGATGGCGTACGCGGCTGTGTGTGAGACAAGCTACGACTCGTCCGTCCAGTGGCCACAGTACTAACTGCCACTACTACAACAGAACCCCGGCACACCAGTCGCTGCCCGGCCACCAGTAATTACTGGTAAAAGTGTGACGTGCCCATGCATAGCATCATACACTAATTACCCTCGGGCGCAGTCTGTGTTCGATGGGTGCTCGTGCTCAATGTATAACGACTACAGATTCACACCAATCACACCTTCCTGCTACCATTAACTCTATGTTCAATTGATGCCTATATTTTTGTAAATTGCCGCTTTCATTATACATGTATGCTCATATTTATTCATTATTAATGCTTTGGTTAATAACAACTATACTAAAACGGATGACGCTTAAAATATACACACAGTTTAATTATTTATTTTATTTATTTATCAAGGGTGAAATATATATTTTGTCGCATACCTTTAAATCACAGATTTCAATAGCGCGTAGCAATATATTTTAATAATAAATGCAAACTACACTCATTTGTGATACTTATCATCAATTATATATCGCAAAAATCCATTTCGGTGATCGACATTGTGGGGAATTCGATTTAACAGTTAGATGTTCCCTAGACAAGATAATTAGGACTACGTTCTGTTTATACATATAAAATATGACATTTTTGATAACGTTAGAGTGTTAGAGAATAAGTACATCAGTCAATAACAATTTTTTGGCGGAAAAAGAAAACGTAGATAGTCTCAGATAGTAATTTGTTTGTCAACTATATAGGTCAACTGCTAGTATTTGTGATAATATGCCTTTACGTTATTGAACACTCTCCTGTGTATCTATTCCATGTGAGGTTAAGTGGTAAAGTGGTAGTACCTGGGCAATACGAACTCACCAGGACGTAACTCATGCTTATGCAGTTCCTGTTATAGGACACGTCACAGCAAACATGTTAGGTGTCCTGTTCCAGGATCCTAACAAACTAAACAACAGGATCCTGGTAGGACAATTTCACTACGAGTGTCCTGATTTATTTTGATTATCGACACCTAAGCGGACACCTAACCACCTTCCTTGCTGTGATGTACAGACACTGAGTAGATAATGTACCTCGCTTCATAGCGGTCCTGTTAAAGTACACCTTCAACATGGTGCTCATTTGGTTAATATTACGAGTAGATAACGACATCCATATTACGATTACTGCTATAAAACTAGGCCATATAGACGTGTTCTAGTACCCCTGGCAGGACGATAGCACAGCAGACTGGAATGGCTGGAAGATGATAAGTAGTTTGAGGAAGATTCCCACATCAGTGCCACTGAACCACTGCCAGACAACGTGGAACATACTTCCCGGTGAAGAACACTGCCATACACATGGATCCAAGCTACGGGATATGTCCCTGCTCCATGAATAGGACGTCTCCTAGATACGTAGTGTTACTTTACCAACGTTGTTATGATATTCATGACATTTTGTAAGTCTTCTACAAACAAAATATTATTAATTAATGTTCTCGAAGGGCATCCTTTGAAATTGGCAATCAAAAATTAAATCCAACATCAAAGTGGATAGGGTTGTTCCAGAAATGTTACAAAACATCTTCACAAATCAGAATAGTTAAGTAATTAATATTTCATGTATGCTCAATGAAGCGCCACACCAATATAATCACACAGATATTGCCCGTCTTTACACATCTGTATGTCTCCCTTGGGAAGCTCAGAAGCACCGGAGTCTTACCCGCTTGACATGCAGTATTGGTGTTGCCCTGTCTGCACGGTCCTCGTGAGGAGCTTTGTAAGAGTGCATGTTGTCCACGGGAAACTAATCAAAATTGTCCAACTCTATATTTCCCTTGCTATCCTCTGTAGTACTAACGTTTTACTCTGTCTATATGATCCCCGTTGGAAGCTACGTCTTACACACTATACATGTCTTTAGGCCGAAGTGTACTGGCAAATCTACACGACCTGAGACTTTGTTCCCATTATAGATATACATAAACCACATTAAAACCATGACACGTGAACTGTAAACAAGCAGGATAGACAGCGGATGACAGGACGTTCTCAGACATCAGCTACACATCCACCCACTCACCCCAGCGACACCTTCAACCATCATCAACCCTCAGATAGAAAGCGTGTCAAACAGGCTATACAATCATATATATTGCAATATGGTGCACCTCTCTATAAATTTGGTCTGACTTATGTCCTGGGAGATGATGCCGGAGGAAGGTGACTGACAGTAAACATGTCTCATAGATTATTGTTGGTTCTGGTTATATAGGGGATATCGGGTGGAGAGCGCATATAGTATGGGCTG
>JAULBP010089314.1:0-12287 GCA_032355345.1 Lepetodrilus pustulosus | reverse complement strand
CAACCTGTGAAGCCTGGAAATAACAATGGTATTGTAGGAGAGGACCATGCCAATCCTGGGATTTGAATCCGAGTTGCTGGATTGTGAGTCCAATGCTCTACCGAATGATCTAAAGGGGTAACCCCACTGGATGAGACTGCAGTAGGAGCATCTTCCATCACACCCAGCTGCAACTGTTTCAATGGCACCCAATATGTACAGTGTCCCCTCGATATAATGCTGAAGTTGGGGTCCATGACATACCCTCTGCGTTATAGTACCTGCCTTATACGATATTGCAGGGAAATAATGAAAATAGAAATGGGATCCACCTCTGACCCTGCCTTATATCCAAATCCGCTTTGTATCGGACTGTGTTACATCAAGAGGGCACTGTATTTGAGTTGTTCTCGGTGAACTTTCTGAATTGTCGGACTCCTAGCTCCCTGGGGGCTCAGAATGAAGTGACTGAATTACTAACTTGAGGATGAGTCGCCATGTGGAAGGGGAGAATGTAGCCAGGTGTCATATGAGATGCTCTTACTGGTCATTTGGCTCAGTCAGTAGCGTGTTTGACTCACAATCCAGCAATTAACTCAAATTCAAATCCCAGGATTGGAATCGTCCTCTGTTACAGTAACATCAGTTACAAAAGCAAGAACAGTAACAATATTAATTGTAGAACGTCAGACTTCAAGATCAATGATGCCAAGTTTGAACCCATATAACAACTGTTTCAGTAGTAACACCAGTAGCAACAGTGTTGTGTATGGGTGAGATATTCCTGCCATGACGAACAACATTAATTCAATCAAAAACCAACAGTTACTACAGTAAGACAGCTCATCATCCAACAACATTGGTAACTGGGATGGGTGGTAGTACAGTGGTATATCATTGGAATTCAGATCCAAAAATCCTCAGTTTGAACCTGCCCAATTGGGACCAAGAATCGAAGACCATGGAAATTACTGTTCCACTGATGCTGTTCAGATATCATCTTTGGTTCTTTTAGTACTAGCTAATGTCTGCAGTCTTACTAAGAGCTACATGTCTAAATATGAGCTACAATATTATCCATATTGCATATTTACTGTCATTCAGATAAAGCAAATAAACAGCTGTTTACCTGTTGGCTTCTGGCAGATGAAGGCATTCGAGGATGTGCACTGGACGTTCACCAAGTCCTTCTCCTGGACTCTGAAGACCACACAATGTCCTCCAGATGCTGCTGGATTACCCTCTGCCCACAGGGAGTCATCGGTGAACAAGGACCCATCAGCCCACTGGAACGTGTGGGTCGCCCACGGGTCATCGAGTCCCAGGAAGATCTCGGACACTCCAGATGACCCAGCCAGAACAGAGAGGTCATTCATGAGGTTGAGGAGTTCAAGACCTCCAGACAGGAGGTCAGATTCGAGGTCTCTGCAGATGTTGCCTGCATTGGTGCGAGTCTTTGGAGTGGGTGATACTTTGATACAGATGCTGTTGTTGAGTTCATTCCAACTTGTAGGGCAGGGGTAGCTGTCTGTATGCAATTGGTGATACAATATATAAACTATTGATGTGTACATTTTACATGTGGAACAGTAAGACATTTCTCATACTCTTCTCAAACTGTTCCGAGTTAGTCACTATAAATTATGATTTATCATGCTGGCTACATCATTGCTGATGTCTTTTGGCAACTCCAGTTCCTCCCAGTAGTGAAAAGGTTAAATTGATCACAAATTAATAGGAAATATTTTGACGAGTTTGGCGAATCGAGGCTTTTAAGTAATTGCTATAACTGCTCATGAATGAGTACTATTTTACAAACACATTAATCTTATAATTACTACTACTAATAATAATAATTGCATTTGTATAGCGCATCATTCACAATGATAGTGCTCTGTGCACATGTTGATAAATATTCATGTACATGTACACTGTACTTACAAATTTGATTATCTTTAAGTATTTGGCCCAGGAGTAAGACCAAGAAGTATGTGGTAGCCATGATATCCAAACCTTGTCCTCTGTAGTACTCCTGTCAGCTGGTTCTTGGTCTCTGTGGCGATGTCTAATTTCTGATATATTTGTGTACAAACCATGGACTATTTACAGCCTACTGTATCACAGACATTAGCTCAAGACATAGCTTCCACGATCCACCACATGTAGTTGTTATTATTACAATAATAATAATTGGAGCCCTATGGTCACAGACCTATTAGTGGTAGAGGAAATGGTTAGGTAAACACAATTACTGACCACTTATTGGCTCCATTGTTTGTAGAATGATTTTAATACACGAGATTGAATCAATAGATCATTTCGGAAAGCTATAAATAAATGGCATTAGTCGTGTAATGAAAAATGTTTGTATAATGATTTTATAGATTTGATACAACAGCATCTGCTGGATTGGACATTGCATGGTTTTCTGGCTAGTGTTCCGGCTACGCATATGGCTACATATGGAGTGAGATCCTTCATGAAGACTTGTCCTGTCTATCTTGTGTTGTGGAATGCATTTCCCAATAACATTCTCCTAATCAACATTCAAGACCCATTTGAATATAGTTCTTTTCACCTGAGCACATGACTAAGGACTTTTGTGCATACATGACCTGGATAACAGCACCATATAAATCATTTAACTAACAGTTTTCCTATTGCTATTTTATGGTTTCATCCATGGTATGAATGAGATAATATAAAAAATGGCCTAGAACACCAACTAAAATAAAACCAATTTTACTACCTGTCCGACTGTGAATCGTACCTGTCCCGGACAGGCGCACAGTCCTTAGTGTCGAGCCCTGAAACCCCTTGCCATCAAACACCTGTATTTCATGCCAGTAAGATATCAAAGTGCTATCGTTGGCACCGATAGTCCAATGATGTACAGCTCTACCTACTTATCAATCACATCTTGCTGCCATCATGACTTCCAGAACCAGTCACCATGTAGGATGCCCTTATATACTGGTTAGTTTAAGAAATACACACAGAAAGGTTAACTTACTCGGCCACCAGGGTGCCAATTCCCAGCCAGAGAAATGAATGTTATTACAGGAAGGGTAGAAACGTAGTGAAAGTGTATCTGGGAGTTCTACCTTTCCCTGAGGAGAGACGTTGTTTACCAACACCACTGCTGATAATCACATTTTTACCCAAGATCAATCTCGAAGTTCCTCCAGCTCACAAGCATAACACAAACACAACTTAAAACCATATTAAAGTTTTATTCAGTTTATAATAATAGGATTTATTTTGCCACTCAAAATTCTAGAAGAGAAAAAAATGTTAGCCGAGACTGCCTGCTAAAGAATGAAAAAAGCTGTATAAAAATCTTGACTTTATTTAGCCTACGAAGGCTAGATGCATTCTAAGTCCGTATCTCAAGCTTGTCTCAAATGTACAGGACATATATGCAGGCTATATACATATCCATTCAACTTCATATCTTCATACATATTCTATGAACAATCACATTAATAATATATGCCTTAAAGAGAAAGACAGTATCTAAAAAGTATGTAAATAGGAACAATTGTTCTGATAATCATAATTCAAAATTCACAAACTCAAATCTAACTACCCGGTACTCTTATCACTACTAGATTAGGATATAATTTCTTGAAGCTTTTGTATCTATTACGAGACTATATGCACTCTCGTAGCGATCTCTTATACATTGTTATCGGGCACTTCCGAGAGTGCTATGGTCTCATAGTGGATATGAGAACTTTGAAAAACAACACCCGCTCATTTTCAAAATGTTCTTGACAGTACTGTTGTTTCTTCACAGAATGCAGATTGGTGAATTACTTTTTCTGAGAATGTATTTTTTTAAAACCATGTTAACTATTGATTCATTGACATTAGGCGTGAACTATTATTTAACATTAGACACTTTCATTCAGAAACCTGCCTCCATGTATTACCATGGAGACACGTTTGAGACAAACTTGAAGTAGGACATGTAAGCACTGAAATGGATCTACATCTACAGAGATCATCTAAAAGGGGACATCTCAAGAAGAGAAAAGTAAATAAAAACCACACTGTCAAAAATGTTGAGTCGTTCCCACTCATCTGAAGTATTTTCGAGAGAAATGGCCTTGCCTTTGACATAACATGATACTGGAATTCTACACTCATCTACTCTAGCAATATACTAAAGGAATATTTACATTCCACATCAATATTAAAACTTGCACATAAATTGCGTATATTATTATGCTACTCTAACTCTCTGCAATGTAATGTAGTGTAGAAATTAGTCATTGTCAAAGATGTTTCATGGCATTTTTCAAATATCTTTTCTTACAATTTTTATTATTTTTTTAAACATTTTTTTAAAGTGTAAATTTGAAGAAAAAAAGTAAACCATAAAAAGATAAATAAATAAAACATAATTGCCATGAAATATCTTTGACAAGGACTATGGAGGACCATAACTGACATAAAATATAAAAGCATTGTGTCAGTCACACCACTAGTAATGTGCGACACACTACTAGAAATATGTCTGTCACGTGACTAGTAATGCATCAGGCAACATAATGCCAATTTACAATAACAGATCTTTTCGAAATATTGATATCAATTCAACGTGCATACATGTACATGTATGCAAAATACTGCACAGATGAAGGAATAGGTTACCCAATTCAATATGAGAACACCACTTAATAATAGGTCAGCATATGGTATATGCTTTGGGTGAACATCCATGAAACAAACCGGTTGTGGTAATACAATCAAAAGGCAATAAATAAAAACTTGCAACGTAAATATTAGCATTAAATGCTGAAACAAATGTACTTGCACAGACAACATACAATATTATTTTTCTGTATTTTTACAGTGCAAACTCAAGGCTTCAAAGAAAAATGTCTAAACCCTGTTGGTGGAAGCTCCCATCTGAACGCGTCAGACACTGGTGGTGTTCTCCTCCTTCATGAACACTACGAGGAGGAACACCTCTATCTACATTTACTCTCGCTATGTTAAAGACAAGGCCACTTTTCAGTTGGATGCATTAAGGTTGGACTATGCCTTCAATGTACAGCTGAACATTACGGCAACTAACAGAAACTGATTCTTGTTCTATGTACTTCTGCGGCCGATAGACACATATCTCATGTAACAAAATGTACACAATGTAAACGTCAATGTACTCTGAATGTACACAATGGTATAAACAATGAATGTCGTGAAAGCATCAAAAGTCTTCACTCAACTGTATATTCTCTGACACACATGCTCATTGGAAACTAACTTCAATAAAGTATATATTTGAGAATAAATAAAATGAAAATTAACTATGATTTTTCAACAAAAAAAATCACCAGTTGAACGTGACCTTAAAACAATGGACACCATGCAATCTGAATGACGTCCAATGGAAATGTTTGTAACAAATGGGTTTGAGAATGGTTTCACAGCAGCATCGGCATCACTGACGCCGATTGGTTGATTCTCTTCACCATGTTCACCACTGAGTGGTTAAATGTCAGCCAATCACACACTGGTTAAAACTAGTAACCCATACAGTTGTGAATCTACTTTAACCCTAACAGTAATCATCAGTGCAAGACCATCACATCATTATAGTAACATGTAAACCAGGCATACTGAAACAATCAACAAATATACACATATTATGATATGGAGTATATTGCATGCTATAGTATAAGGAAAGAGAGATATCACACGCAATTCAATACTGAATAATGGATACTATATTAAACAACTAACAACATTATACGTATATGAAATGTAACAATAGTTTGAGAAGGGATGTGCTCAACCGAGTTCTGTAGGACTGGTGCTAATGTTGACAGTCTCCTGTACAAAACAGTGTCAACATAAGATAACATTAACACCACCTATAGCCATAGATGATACCATCGCTAATTTTGGAGTTGAGAGTTAAGGTGGTCTTTTGAGTGATGCCACTTTGTACAAGAGATCTCAGGGTCCAATAAGCCATAGAATGATGGTAGTGCTTCGAGAGTCCTAACTCAATATACCATCAAATGGAGTTACAACTTTCATAGCCATATGATCATGCAATGAAACAGGATACTGTACATACTACTTGTATTCTTTCAGAAATACATGTACAAGGTAAACAAATTTGGAAAGATTCCTTCAGTATCAGCATCTTTCTGGAAATGTGGAGATCATAATGTTGATAAGTGTCAAGATTTTTTTAAATCGAAACAAAAACCAACATGTGTTATGAATTATTGCTTAACGTCGCAGCAGGAATATCTCACCCATAGGCGACGACACTTGTGTTATGTCTACCTGCAATATTCATATTGATTTCAGTATATGCAGATCACTGCTTAAATGCAATAAAAAAAATATATAAATAAAATTTTAATAAAATTCAAATGCAAAGTATTACCATTATTTGCGGAGGATGATAATGTATGTTATTTATGAAGGAATGTTCAGATACCTACCAATACTGGTTAATTAATAATAGAGGGATTCATTCCATTAATTTACTTCTTGGCCAATATTTCAAAACCTATTTTTAGAAGTGAACGTTCCACATGTGTTACATAATCCTGTGATTCGAACCCAAGTTGCCTGGATTGTGAGTCAAACGCTCTACTGACTTGGCTAAAACAGTAACCCCTCTGGCCTATACCAAAAGTATTGTATATGACACATGGCTACGAATGTCGAATGCACAAATAATATGTAGAATCGTCCTTGTGATTGTCTTTGTCAATTAAGACAAAAACGCTGCTGGTTTGGCAACATTGAGATATTGGTAGGGATAAGAGTAGGCCGAGAAGGTAACATTAACTCCAACCTTACCAATGTTGTAGTCAGTGGCTAAGGTTGGATACCAAGTGTACCTTAGTTTTGTACAGGAGTACACATGCTACACCTACAGCGGTTGATTACTCCAGGCTCTATAATATGAAACAGCCTGGAGTAATCAACCAGTGTAGGTAGAGCATGTGGAGGACCCTAACTGTCATTGATGGTAGAGCATCTTGTCCTAGAACAACACCAGACGTTGCATGATATAACATACAAGCTCTAATGGTCGACGACCATTGGAGCTAAAAACACAAACTACATTTTGGTGGTATAATCCAAATGACCTGCAGTGTGCTCAACAAAATGTGAGTTAATATTTCTATGCATTTCTAGCATTAAAAGCATACAATTACATATGGTTGACCTATATAATGGACAAACAAATTTATGTGTGAGATTACATGCATTTGTTTTGTCTACCCAAAAGTCATTATTTACTGATGTACTTATTCCCCAAGATTCCATAGTAATAAATATTTTCGTATTATATGAATAAACAGAACACAGCTATAATGATCTGGGAGGGCCTATTCTGGAAACATTCTTACAATCGTACAGCAAAGGTTCAAATAGTAGGACTACGATTGTTCTTAGGCAAAGAAGATCATAAGAACATTTTGAAAATAGGCCCACAGGTTTTTGGAACTTATACCCACTCGATTGAATTCCATGCATGTGGATCAATGAAAGGGATTTAGGCAATATAAGAAATTAAAGTACAGTAGTTTGCATTTATTACTCAAATATTACTCATTGAAATCTGTGATTGTATGCCTTTAACGTACAGTGATAACCCGAGTTTTTTTTATTTCAGTTACCCAAGGTCATTGAATCTGACAGGAATAAAGTAACATTTCCTCATAAAATTAAAAACAATCTTCAAGATTTTGAATTTCTAGAACAGCAAGTGGGGAGGGTGAATGGAAAATCTAAACAATAACAACTTATCACAGACATAAAACATATACACAGTGTCATCACAGATTATTTTGAAGGAAAGTTGGTTTTTCTATCGAGAAGGTGTTCATTCATTTCAAGTCATACACACATTAGTAATCTTGACATAACTGTGCAATGATGAAGCCAAATTGAAATTAATATAATTTACATCCTTGTACAAGATAATTTGTTTAGCTAAACACATAAAATATGATTAAATGCATACAATTAGATTACATAAAACGTCATTGCTAGCTTTAAGGTTTTGAAATAGCAATATAAAAAAGATCAACAATATTGATTCTTCCACATATTAAAGACAAATGTCAGTTAGCGACAGTAAATTTTCAAGTCAAGTTTTCATTTCCTTAATGCAGAGACTTCATAGTAATATGTGTCTTTTTGTATTTTTAATTTTTTTCCAAATCAACTTTTCAATTCTCTTATGGTTGTATCTACAACGTATGTAAAAGTTGGGATATTTTGGTAGCATTAAAAAAATGTTTTCTCTATTTTTATGCCCATGTATTTAACAACTTAATGTTATTTAATGTATTCAAAATCTTCATAATGATGCTACAACGATGATTATGCATACAAACAACAAACATCATGTAGTTTAGGCATAACTGTGAACTACTTGAGTATTGTGCCAAAAACAAAGCTTAAAGCATACTTTACATAGTATTTAACAACCGTCGTCATGACATAAAAGTCTTATGACATAAAATTTAATGTATATTATATATGTACTATGCATATCAAATCTACTTGTCAATTCTGGTGAGCAAATTTATTTGTTCATGGGACCGACTATTACTGATAGGTCACGGATGCTGCTAGGTCAAGGACGCTGCTAGGTCAAGGACTCTGCTAGGTCAAGGATGATGCTAGGTCAAGGACGCTGAGAGGCCAAGGATGCTGAGAGGTTACAGATGATGGAGAAGACTTGACTTACAGCAGACAATGATGATGAGAAACGGCTCTTTGGAATTCTGACATTCAGACATGGACTAAGACAATGGTTGACGCCCTTCTTGAACAGCTATGGTCTTGCAATGCTGATTCCGCAGGCTACAATCTAAAGCTCTCCAACTGCTGTACACATCAAGTACAAACGCTAGGTATTATCTAGGCTAGTCTCAACAAGATTTAAAATAAATAAGATAATAAGGCAGGAGTAGATAAATGACTTAAAGAGAGAACATGCCAACTGTATAAAAAAAATGTGATATGATTTATCAAATCTATTTTATGGATGTCATGTCCGCACACAAAATGTGTTTTTTTCCCCCTAAACTAGATACAATTTATTATCAATGGAGACATCCTTGGTACTATTGTCTTTTCAAGCATTGTCATGATACAGGTATGTCTAAACTTCATTCTTAAAAGAATCCTTTTTATTTTGGTCACTAAATAGTTCTCCAGGCACCAGCCATGTTGGCACGCTCTCCCAGGATGTGTAAATGTTGAATGCATGCACATGTTTTCTTAAAATCTATCTTCAAATACAGACATCACGAAACATGAGGGCATATTATTCCAAATCTCTCATAGCACTTTTCAATGAAACGTAATATCGAAATCGCAAGGAGCTGGCTAGCTTAGTACCCAAGTACCCAAGGCTTGTTATTGCCACTCCAAAACATTACTGCTTCAATGATCGGCTCATCTCAATGTATGGTGAGATTGAAACCAGCATGCTATGAAAGTTTTGAGAAAGGACTGCCCTGAAGACCAGAACAATCTTTTTTGGCACCAAAATTATATCCATGGCCAATTTTGCAAACCCATGACTTTGAGGCTCGTACTAATGATGTTACACTCATTACATACCTGTACCATTACAGCAAGTCCATTACATATCTTTATCATTACATTACATATCTGTATCATTACATTAAATATATCTATCATTGCATTATGTACTGGTACCTTTACTGCATGTATTGGACTATTACTTTATATACTGGTACCATTACATTACACATCTTTATCATTACATTACATATCTGTACCATTATATTATTTACTGGTACCTTTACTGCATGTATTGGACTATTACTTTATATACTGGTACCATTACATTACATATCTTTATCATTACATTACATATCTGTACCATTATATTATGTACTGGTACCTTTACTGCATGTATTGGACTATTACTTTATGTACTGGTACCATTACATTTTATGCTGGTACCAATATATTACATATCTGTACTAGTTTATTACATACCAGTATCAATACACTACATAACAGTACCCATACATTACACATTGGTACCAATACCTTACACATTGGTGATACCAATACATTACATATTGGTTCCAATACATTACATATCGGTACCACTACATTACATACCAATGCATTTGGAATAATTCACAGAAATAAATAATACAGTTTTGGTCATGATATTGTAAAATATGATCCTACAAAAGATTGTTTAGAAACATGTCAGATTAGCTGTAAGAAATGTATCATTGACCCTAGAGATAGTTAAAAATCATGCAAATAATTGCTTTAGAAACAGTTGAAGAATTTCAAACTTTGTCTCATAAATGCAACGTTTAGTACAATGCAACAGTTAAGGAAGGTTATATTTCAAAACATCAAACTTGACACAGGAATTTCAAGATGTAGTTCTGATACTTTAAACATGTACAGCTCTCGATCTCTAAAAAAAAAAGGCCATCTCACACGCAAAACAAACACTTGCCACTTCGGTTGCCTTGGTTAAAAGATACTTCAGTTTCTATGACAACCACGGATACTTTAACATGTGTCGCTATGACAACATGAACAACTCATTCTTGACCTGTCTGTCTGTCTCCATGACAACATGCATACAATGTTCTTGGTGTGTGTGTGTGTGTGTGTCTCCATGACAACATGCATAAAACAATCTTAAGCACAAATTGGTGTAGGAGTTTTAGCTAAAAAATCCATATTATAACCTATCTATTATCACACTACTATATACTTAATCTGTCTCAGAATTCATCTCAGGCCGCACTTCCAATTCTCGTCGTCCCTTGTGCTTCCGAGGTAAAAGGATATTTATATATATGATCCTCGTGTTAGTAATATTCCTGAGCATATTATTGAACTCTGAGAACCATATTTCAGAGAGGTTCCAAATAAGGAGAGGTCGGAGTGACCCAGGATTGCCCAATGCACATCTTCCTGAATTGTCTCCCTTGAAAAGTCACTCTTTGAAACTGAACACATATTGCATTTGAAAACTTGGATAATAAAAAGGAAACACAATCACAAATGCCCTGGTGCCGTGCGGTCGAGCGACAGCTCCGACACGGGCGATGCGTCTGAGCACGGATCTACCACCATCGGGTCAACAACATCACTGGTGACACGACTAGTTACGCGTTTCTGTATAACCCTATCACATCTATATAGGTATATAAGTCCATTGCTTATTACAACAGTAGTTGCAGTCAACGTCAACAAATAAAATAATGACAGGTTGAGCTGAATGAATGTCGCCAGTATTGGATATCCACCACACCCCAACAAGCATCCAGGAGGAACGTACGTATAGCTATCTATCTATCCACACTTCCAACCAGTTCTGCACATCCGTCGCTGTTACACTTGTAGAACTGTCATCAAGCTTTCTCGTGGTACTTGGAAAGAGTTGTTTTCCCTTTCTTAACAATTGGTCAAAATATTTTTCTTTTTTTTTCTCGTTGAAGATCTCGTGCTGTTTTGAGATCTAGTAGTAGTTTCAGATTTGGATTAAAGGCGCAATTACCAATTTTGATGGTAAACTTTCATTTTAGGGGTTGATTATTTATTTCCAGACCACACAAATCTGTGACAGCCCATTGATCATTTCACCTGCTTGAATATCTATTGCACTTTCGCCGTTAAGAATCTGGTCAAAGAGGAGACCACTCCGATTAGAACTGAGACTACATACTGCGTTTCAACATGTACTAAGAGCGAGCAAAGGCTTCGAGGGAGGACGTCGAACCGCGCATTGATGTCTGAGCAAGGCCAGTGGTGGAAGAATGATGGCCCACCAACGAGGAGGTTGTAAACAGTTTGTACCAGCCTATCACTATGTTGCTAAGGTCAAGGTCAGACAGCAGGATCTGGGCCACTCCCATGAAGACCTTCTTGTCCATCCGACCATAGTCTCCCCACACAGTCACCTAGCAACCACATAAAACATTTTTTTAAAACATTTTAAGTGTTCCCATAGAAACAAACCAAGTATTAAGGTCAACCATTTTATCATTCTTTAAAATGATATTATAATTATTGGCCATGTATGATCAATAATTTGAGAATAGAGTTTTACGTGATAATTAATGCATCAAAAGTTTCATCAATATCGTATTATATTTTTTGGAATTTTGCTACACAATGTTTCAAGAAATCCTAAAACTTCAGATGTCATTTCATTAAAGGCATACAATCACAGATATTTATGGCCGTTCTTTACTAGTTCTTAGCTACAACTACAAAGTACATTCACTTGACATACATATAAT